>JACJUY010008351.1:21712-36454 GCA_014220935.1 Platorchestia sp. MABIK | reverse complement strand
ACATGAATTTTCAATGACTTATTGTGCTGTGATGAGCAAGAAGACAATTTTCCCCATTTTTGTGTTAACTTGTACACCAAGTGGCCAAAAAAAGTTGTGTGATTCAAAATTTTATTAATACAGCTAGTTGGCCCAAGTTGAGCGTATATTTTATGGAACAATGATGATCAACAATGTATTCGAGTGTAAAGTGGTTAAAACTTGTTGATTTTGAAAAGACCTTTTCTTCATTTGACGTTTGAAATGTACTTTCTTGGTTTCAACACAATTTATCCCACATTACTCTTAGTGCCATTGGTCAATCGTTGTTCAAATGCAAAAAAAACTCTACTTTATGATCACCGTCAAATTTTATCGGCCTCGATGGAGTGACAAGAATTGAAACTTCAAGTAATCGCAGAAAAAATAATAGCTGCCATTAAATAAAGAGACTTTGGGGTTATTCGATTTCAACCTGAGCAAGGATATTCTCAATTGTAAATAAAGTCTTCAAGGATCCTTACTTATTGCTCACCTAGGAACTGAAACACTATTCCCAAAATTCCGATCAATGTGCAGAGTTGGAGAGAATGGTGATGTGTCACACAGATTCCTCTCAAGTTCATCCCATAGATTTTCAATGAGATTCGTATCAGGAGGTTGTGATAGCTAGTGCATGTGCTTAAATGTTCTCACATTTGCAATAAACAATCCAAAAACATTTTCAATCCCTGCGGATGCGGGCACAGTATTTCTGAACTCACGTATACTCTTAATTATGTATACTCACTAAGGCGTGAATCATTTCTACGTGACAAGCTCTTTGGTTTCTAATTCAAAAATATGCTACTCGAGTCATTCTGAATAATCTACAATTTTGTAACTTAAATAAGGACGAATGCGTGAAATCCTGATGCATGCATTCGTTGCAATCAGTACGATTTAAATGGTAATGCAAATTCCTAGCTGAAAAACGGAACACATGAAGTCCCTCAAGGATCTGTTTGTAGACCACTTCTAGGACTTGTTTTATGAACGATGTTATTAAACCACCACCGTTCCTTAAATATATATATTTTTGCCGATTGCTGCACATTACTGTCAAATTACTCCTTCGAAAACAACGAGAATAACGCCATCAAATAGACAAGTTAAGCAGCATTTTGGTCCAGCTCGAAGAAAATGAAATCGGTATTGAGGTCAGCGAGACTTAATTTATAGAGACTCTTCTCGAAAAATAAATTAGCACCGTTCCGTATTTTTGTGTCAAGTAGCGAAATCGAAAACTTCCGCATATCGTTTGAAATAAGATATGAAAAAAATTAACATTTTGTTTGAATTCCCGTCATTGAAATTCCGCTAATCAAATCATAATAATTTTGCTCAAAATCAAGGATATTCGACCAACAGAAGCAATAAAAATCCGCTGCAGTGCACCAATCCGTCCGTATGTTTAATAAGTCATTGGAACCTGGCTCAGTAGAAATAAAAATAAAGCTGACACAACATTCACAATACAGAATAACACTGTTAAGACGAATTTAAAATTAGAATTCAACGCCCGCACTAATAATTGTCAAGGAACAAAAAATTTAAAAACTGACTTCGATCGATTTTCTCATTGAATTTTTTTCACACAAAATACTTAACACTAGCAAAAATAACACACGTTTTAAGAAAAAAAATCTTTCAAATCGTTGCAACTTTTGTATTCTTTCATTTTCGTTGTATTTTTGTCTTGATTGCATCCGATAGAACTGCAGTAATTTCCCGCCTAGTCGGATCCCTTGCTGCTCCGTACTGCTAAAAGAGTATATTCTTTCTCAACTGTAATGTTTGCTTAAGACAAATAACCTCAGATAAGACAAGACAAAGTTTCTCAATAATAGCGTTCGCGGGCGAAGTTGGAAAGTTGCAGCTGGATTTAACTTTAGGAAACTTGTCGGGACAACTTGGAAATTGTAAGACCGAGTTTGCGACACCCACCCCGCACGTCGGGCCAACTCCTGTGTCTGGCTGGAGGTGTTGCTACGGGCGCCACGCCGCAATGACTGCTGTGTGTCTTCTGTTAATGTCTCGCAGATAAACATGCATTGAATGCTTGAAAGACAGAGAAACTGAAAAATCTTGATCAATCATTGTAAGACTATAGTAACGATTTACGTGAGCTTCGACTTCAGCCATCTGACAGTAGTATTTCAAAATAAACGCTTGCTGACAACTAAAAGACTGGAAAATTTCTTTAAAAATTCCACTAGTGAGTCATAAACTAGATTCACATTCGTGTTTTTCACGTTTTAAAATATTCAAAGAGGAAATTCGTGCTTCCTAAACGATGATAACATAAATGCATTTTTTTCCCCCTGAATCTTGTTTTCTCGCACAAATTCTCATAACGATTGCGAAAAGTTAAACATTTTACATCTCCGTAGGAAAAATTGAATTCAACCACTAAATATTTCTGTCGCTCACTTCATTTTAGAATGGTTGCAAGCCAATTTACTGGATCGTAATGTGAACACGGCGAGGTCTCTAACAAAGTCAGTTAATTTGTGTTCGTCGTAAACTTTCCATCAAAGCAGACTTAGAGCCTACCCAAAAACAAGACAAGACTTGCTTGATATTTGGATTTTTTTTCTGTAGCGGTTCAGACATGAAAAATCTTCGTCTCAGAGCCACTCAAGTAAAAGGAAACGACACGTATTTCTTTCCTGAATGAACTGCGAAAAAAATCAAAAAATCTCAGTTTGAGAAACTAATTGGTTGTTTGTAGAAATTTGAAACGCACGGAATGTACATACGATTTAATAATATCCAAAACACAACAACAATAGAAGGAACTACTCGCATTTTCTCGATCGACATTGCTCTGCAGTTTCATAGGCACTACTTGACGAAATGTAGTGCGCTAAGTGTACCATTCATTATTAAAGCCAAAAGTTCGTTCTCAAGTAGCTTTTGATTTTGAAGTTACTTTCTCTAGAAAAGAATGTCTATTTATAGGTGAATGGATTTATCATCCTGTGTAAGGTATTCCAGGCAATTGAGGACAAATTTAGCATTGGTTTGTTTTTTAAAAATATGTACTAGTTATGAACGAAATATAGTTAACCGTTTAGTAATCAGAATTAAGAATCGCCTTCTTATTTCTGTGCGTGGATGACTTGTCATATCACCTACTTCTCACATATGAAGGAGTATTTGTTATCTTCGATGTTCGTTCTTCCACTTCTTGATTTTTGGGAACTCACTTTTCATGTCGGGTTATTCTGTATTCATTAGCTAAATTCAACCGCATGCTTTCTTTTGAACGCACAGACCTTCAACTTCGAGGGACGAAAGGAATCTGTTAAGATCATTGGCTTATTTGCATCCACACCTTGGGTTTATTTTTTAGGGGCGTGAGCTGTTATAACTGATCAATTTGAGACAAAAATGAAATTGATAACGAATTGTAAGTTAAATAATTTGGAAAATGCCTAGAAAATTATTTTTAACATCGATTAAAAGTTCATGTGTAATACTGAGTATTATGCCAATGCATTGATTTCGTTCGTCGAGCTAAAAAGTATTCGGAGTTCTGAATATGTTTGTAACTCAGACATATTACTTATCTCATGAACTGAGTACCTATTGTTCTTTCCACACAATTCAACAATGCTCCGCGTCAGTACCATCAGGTGAGTCGTCAGTTAAACAACTGCGAGAGCTATCACTTCTAAGTTTGGGCATCAATCTAAGTTTGGGCATCAACAAAGAACCTTTAACAAAGGAACCTGCTCACCTGAGCTGGTTCTAACAAGAACCTTATAGAAAGAAGCCAGAGTGCAACACTTCCTTTTGTGGTTATAGTGGATATCAGAGTATAATTAATTAGGTGTCAAATACCTCCGTCACCAGATTTCAAGAAAAAAAAACATGGTAGTACGCTAAGGTAGCAAAGCTAGTTTTATTGCACTGACTTTGTAGAAGCATAGCCATTGTCAGATTAAATTAAAACTGTTTAAATAAAACTGCCCTGAGCCACAATTGTTGAGATAATGAATTTATGTCCACATGATGGGTAAATTCATCCAATTTAATTTAAATTTATGTTATAAAGTCATTACTTTCTATAATAATGATACACAACACTTGTATGCAAAAATGTTTCTCTGACGTGGAATTTAAGAAATATTTTAGACAAATATGAGCGTGTTGAATGCAAATCTGATCTTATCTTTTCCCTATCACATCACGTTTTTGTGCTACAGATAAATGTGTCCCATTTTCCTGATGTCTAAGAAAAATTTATCGTTCTAATCAGTATAGTGTAGCAAATGAGACGGATAATTTGAATTATTTCGGTAAATTTATTTCTCATTCAGTGTCCCAATAAAGTAGAAAATACCTTCGTTTTCTTTAAACATGCATAAGATTCCCGTTTGTAATAATAATGAAGTAAACAAAAATATTTCAACTTGCACAACACTCGTCCTCAGGTAGTTTTAATTATTGAATTTTACACTGAATTTTCTTATAAGTTGTGAGGGGCTAGGTAGAAATTCAAGAAACAACTTGGGTAGCCAATAACTTTTTTTTCGTATTAGTCTGCAGGATGTGTTGATGATCTAACAATAACCTCTAAATCTCACCGAAGACAGTACTCAAATGATCCAAATATATTTTGCAACATCTGTGAAAGCTCTACTTTGAAGACTCAAAGAAACAGCATTACTGACTTTGTTAAGAGCGTTAATTTTGTGTTCTTTAAAGTAGAACTTGGAGACCAAGACCAGCAATGGGCTCGTCACAAACTGTGCAAAACCTATCTTGAGACCTTAAGATCATGGTCTCAAGGAAAATATGCTAAACGTAGGTTTGGAGTGTCTATGGTTCGAAGAGAACCAAGCAATCATTTCGATGACTGTTATTTCTGCTTTGTCAACTTAAAAGGCATCAATAAGAAAAATAAACAATATTTGCAATGCCCAAGTATCCCTTCAGCTATTCGACCAGTTGCCCATAGTGAAGAAATGTACCAATAATTACTGAGCTTCCTGAAAATGATGACAAAGATCTCTGCTTACCTGCTTCTGGTGATGAAGAAGACACTACTGATATTTTTCAACCATGTGATGGAGATTGTGACAAACCAATTATGTTTACACAGTCTGCTTTGAATGATTTAGTTAGAGATCTTTATCTACCAAAAGAGTCTGCTGAATTGTTCGCTTCAAGACTGCATGAAAGAGAATCGAATGATGAAACCCGGCTCAATTAAGTGCCTAATTTTATCGTAACAGGAAAGTAGAACTGCGTAAATAATTCCCATCAGATGGTTAGCTTGTCTAATGTACTGATGTAGAAGGGCTACCTCTCTTTATGATACTTCTAGTATATGATTCAAGGGATTGGAGGCTTTTTATCGACAGTTTCAAAAGAAGTTTGAGATGTATTCTGCTACGAAATGAAAATAAGTAAGGCTCGGTACTAATAGATCATTCTGTAAAACTTAAAGATGAATGTAATAACATCAAGCTTGTTCTAGAGAGGTTTCAATTTCATGTTCATGGGTGGTTAATTTGTGTTGATTTAAAAATGGGTAACTTTGTTTTAGGTTAAGAAGAAGGGCACACAAAATACCCCTGTTTTCTGTGTTACTGAAACAGTAGAGATACAGCAGATCATTGGATGAAAAATGAATGGCATCCGCGTCAGAGTTTGGTATCTGGCGCTAAGAATTTCAACTACGATTCTCTAGTGGAGAGGAATAACATTCTATTTTCTCCCTTGCACATAAAACTTGGATTGATGAAGCAGTTCGTCAAAGCTCTTCATCACAATGGAGAATGCTTCAGCTATATAAATTCAACTTTTCATGGTCTTAGTGAGGAGAAGAAAAGGGCTGGATATTTGATGGACTTCAAACAAGAACACTTATAAGAGATCCAAATTTTATCACATCAATGAATGAGACAGAAGAAAGAGCTTGGAATGCATTTTGCAATGTGGTGCAGAATTTTTTCGTGATAAAGAAAACAGACAAGTACAAAGTGATTGGGGAAAGCTACTAATGAGCCTACGAAATCTTGGATATAGAATTAGTTTCAAGATTCACTATTTAAACAGCCATTTGGACAGATTTCCGGAGAACATTGGTGATGTGAGCGAGGAACAAGGGGAGCATTTTCATCAGGACATTAAAACAATGGAAGAACGGTATAAAGGTCGGTGGGACTCGCAAATGATGGCGGATTATTACTGGAGCTATAGCGAGAGACAACCCAGAAGCTGTACATCAGAGATCAGCCAAGAAAAGAAAGTTCAGACAACTGTCATTCGCCATTGATCTGTGCACCATATCCATGTATTTTTCATTTTCTATTTTAATTCCGTCACTATATATGATCTCCTGTACATGGACTTTGTAAATTTTGTTATTCCTTGATTAAGAATATAAAAAATGTTGTTCTAAAAATCATGTGTTATTATCATTAAGCCTTCGATTTATTATTGGTATTAATTGCAATATTAGGTAGGTGACAAATCCCTGGGCAATACATGGAAACTTCTAGGTATTATAGGCTGGTGAGTAATTTGCATCAAAAATTCAAAAATGGTATATCTCGAAATCCTGATGTGATAGACAAAAACTGAGATCCTATTCGTAATCAGCAGCTCAGATTTAGTTAGAATTCGTTTTAAAACCTCTTACCAGAAATATAGTGTAGGCCAGTGTAGTAAATCCTCTGGCACCAGAAAATGTGTGTGTGATTGAAATCTTTTATGATTATCATAAGCAGGTTTCAAGTTCTCAAATTTTGTTCCACAAATTAATACCATTTCTCGTAAACATTCTCGATCACAGTTAATATCCGTGGTACATCGTTACTCATTACTCCATTCACTTGATTATAAATCTATGAATAATGAAACGCACAAAAATGTTGTAGAAATATCAGATCACTTGAAAAAATATAATAGCATATGGTGACTTTAGTTCAAGTCGTAGAATTATTTCAAATGATTTTCAAAGTGAGTTTTTTCTGTCTCCAAGTGCTTCTTCAAGTTTAATGATTTAACTTACAGGTAAAAAATTTTGTTCATAAACAAAGAGAAAACAGTCAATTATTGTTAGACTATCATTAGAGTCTCAAATGTGAAATGCAAATTCAACTCTTTCATTTTACTTTTCTCGAATAAAGGAGAACTATATTTAGTGGATTATTGACAAATCACTTGGCGTTTACGGTGTTGCAAGTGATGGATTTACATTCATGTAGGTGATTGATGAGAAACTGCTAGATCACCCACGTACTCTAAGACGATCCAGTTATTAATTTATAGTAAAATCATTTGATAGAAACAGCAATTAAGACATAGTTTGAGAGCTCTTGTGTGACTTGTGGTCAATGTCTCGTACAAGTCTTAATGTGATTTTATGCTTAGACTTCACTTGTGCTGTCACTGAATTGAATTCATCACTTAATAGTATATCGCATAGATGAAAGAAATTAATGTATTTTCATCGATGAAAACCGTTCTAACTAGACACATGATACATATGTGTATTTTGAATTTTATTAACCTAAGTAAATATTTATCATTATTTAATTTTATTTGACAGATTTTCTTTCTTGCAGAGTAACTACCGTCTCATGTCACCTCTCAGCGAGCGACTTTTGGCTCAACAGTGTGCTCCTTTGAGGCCCAGCACATTTTTATTTTTCAGTACAAATCACTACAACGCTGGCATTCCTGCCCTCCATTAACGCAACAGTAAGACAGCGTACACGCGTTGCTCAACGACACCCTAGGCTTTCCAAGCGAAGAATGGGCTATCTATACATAAAGTCAATTTCTTCACATTTCGACTGGACCTTACGGGGATTAGTGCAATGATTTCTGTTGTGTTATCAACAACAGAAATATGAAGTTGTCAGACACATGACAACCGATGAATTCTCTTCAGGCACACTAACTCTCTTAACAAAATTGCGATGAATGATCTCTCTGAACCCAGTTGCGTTTCCCTCACGTTTTCAGAATCCTCTTTTAACCTGAAATAAGGCCTCAAATGACAGCGGCCAATAATGGATGTTTCCTAAACAGAAAAAAATACCACGGACGGAAATTATTTGCGGAAACGTGAACGACTTTCCGGTCCCAAACAAGGACGGCAGACTGTTTGCTTCTCTTTGCAGCAGTAATCTGATTAGTGGAATTATTACCAAAATACTACCATACTACGAACAAATACAAACGGTTAGACTACATCCAGATTATATTGCTTTCACGATTACCAGAACGTTCAAGCAAATACGCAAACTTCTGAAATAAAACTTCTGGCCCGAGCTCGCATAGGTGAGCCTCTTAATTGATTACGGCGGCATCTCAAAAAAGAAGAAATCATCACTAAACAGTCAAGTGAACAAACACGGAAAAGATCCATGTCCAAATTTTCCTATTTTATCACGTTTTTCTCTTATTTTGGCTCTCAGTTCTTTTCTTGTCTCTTTTATCATTAGCGTTATTATCAATAGAACATTGATTCTTTATGTGGCCTATGATGATTTTTTGTCAAAATCAAATGTTTCCAAGTATTGACCTAGACGTAAATCATTTCACCTCACTGTATCCCGAATTGGACTCTGATCTCTGCCCACACCTGACAATAAAAAGTTCCAACAATTTTTCCAGTAGAGAAGGAAAGAGCTTATGTCTCTCCTGCGCTGGATTTGCAGGTCGCAGTTCTGTAAAAAAGATAAAATAAATTACACAGTTACCGAATAAGGTTGCAACTTCGATATACTCGACTACGAGCTGGGTGAATAGTGCAGCCATCAACATGATAAACATGACAATTTGCAGAGCATTCCTTTCTTTAGGAAAAGGATATAAAGGCGTTAGTGGTGTAGTAACAGCATTCATCTTTCATAGACTTGAAAATAAAACAATTTCTGAAAAGGTGGTCGAAGTAAGCTACATTGAAACTTTTTTTTTTGAAGCTTAAAAATAGAGAAACCTATAGACCACCTTCAGGAAATCCGGGTGTCTTCAACAAAATAAATAAACTCAGTCTTTGAACAAACCCTACTACAAAGACGCATGCATATTAATAAAATTAGGATTTAACTTAGACTTGTTAAAGAAGAATAATTATATAACAACCTTAAACATCTTTACTTGGAAGCAATTGAAAATTTCTTAAACGAATTAAAAGCAATTAAAAATTGCTCGAAAAAAGAATAAAACATATTATTAGTGAAATGGCTTTTTTGGCAATATCAGATAATTTTCATATACCGGGTGTTTCAGAACAAGAGGTACAAAATGGCACATCAAGTAGGAAATGGCCAAATAAACATTTTTTCCTGTATGAAATTTTCCAAAAAAAATTGGGTTTTTGAGATATTAGCTGTTTACCATTGCTTTGAAGGATGAAATTTAATGAAACAATTACTTGCAATATTATGTTAAGAAACCGCTCTTGAAACAGCCTAGCTTGTTGTCTCGCATTGCCATTACCAGTACCACAGGCAAGGTGCATATCTGCCATTTCAGCATTTGTTAAACGGTTCGTGTTACCGACATCGTGGTTTCTTTGAAACTGAACATTGCCAACAAGACAAACAAGAAGTAACCTGGTAGCACGATCTAGAACAGTGGTTCTTAACCTTTTTACTCCCGTTACTCCCTTTAGGATATATTTCTCCCTCGAGCCCTTTGGTGTTTTTAAATAAATGTGTCACTTAGGTTTAAAAAACAAAAAGATGGATTTTATATTCAATTTATTGATTCTATTCCACTTAATAGGAACCAATTAAGTCACTGACACATTTGAAACTGCTTCATTGCTATTAGATGTAAAAAAAAAGAATCAGAGGGACTTTTAACACTGTTTCTTTGACACTAGATTTTGAATGTGAGACAGAATGCTAGAAAGTGTGCAACGTAAATCACCTTTGGCGTTCAGACGATTTCTGTATTTAGTTTTGATGGCTACGAGCGCGGAAAATGCAGTTTCACATAAATATGTGAATCCAAGCATCACAAGAACCTGAAGAGTCTTATAAACGATCAAAGAGTGAACTGGAAGGTACTTGACCAAGAAAAACTCCGAATCTAAATTTTTGATGTCTTCCTTTGCTGTTGTCATGAGAGTCACAAGACTCTCTTTTGTGGGAAACATTACTGGGAAAATCATGCTTTACTGCGGAGGCTCGCGCCTCCCCTGGAATCCGCTCACGCCTTCAGGGGGGCGCGCCCCCCAGGTTAAAAACCACTGATCTAGAACATTCTACAACCTTTTTGCTAAAACTTTTCATTAAAATTTCCCTACAACTCAATTTTGTTATTGTAAACTCTCATAGAATAAAAGTGTTTGTAACATAAATTTAAAGTGATTATAGCGAGTATCTGTGTAATCAAAATTCATCCTTTAAAATCATAAACAGCTAATATCTCAAAAACCCGATATTTTTCGGATAATATCATAAAAGGAAAAGTGTTTATTTGGCCATTTTATAACTTGGTGTGCAATTTTGTACCTCTTGCTCTGAAACACACTGTACATATATGTTAATAAAAAGCCTTTCATGGAAAACTCAATCTAGACCTCGTACCCCCGCCGAGATTCACTAGACTCCCATGAAACGTGTGAAACAATCGGAAGCCGATTTGAACCGCACTGCAAATGAAATGCACATTGATAAAGTAATCAGTAACCTGATAAATCTGTAAAATAGTAAGTATTACAGATGCTGTCTGATCAAAACCAGTGGTCACGCTCAAAGACACAAAAATCCCAGAAATCTTAAAAATCATTTCCAAAAAGAAAAGAACATTAGCTTACTTGATTTTAGACCTTGCAGGAAAATGTACCGAAGATCAAAAACATTTTAACCAACTAAATTCGAGTTTGAAAAAAATATTTGACTGAAAAATTCACCCGGTTCAGAAATGATGGAAAAAAGATGTTGGCTAAAGAATTTTGTTTACGGACAGAAAAGTATCACCAAAATATTAAAAATGATTGTGCATGAGACTATATCTTATCCCGATGAGAAAGACATCGCAAATATATTCAACTACTACTTTGTTTAGGGAGGTAAATATCGCTAAAACGTAAAAAATAATTCCATCAACCACTAACGTTACCGTGCAGATTTACCCTAAAATCACTTTCCCCAGCATTCTCCAGTAAACGCTTCAGAGGTTTCCTATTGCACTGAAGCATTAGCGAACAAATTTGTGCAAATTGTATAATAACCGTTAAAGTTCTGAAATACATATCTCATATATTTCCCCCACTCAAATCGATTTTATGAACAAATCCTTTTCTGGTAAAATTTCCTACGAAATGATGTTTAATGAAAAACACTCTTATCTAGAGCGTAATGCATTTATCTATGACAAGCAATTTGGCTTCCGCTCCTAAAAATTAGCGATTCAAGCAATCCTAAATCATCATCCAAACGAATTATTATTCAAATTTCTCCTTTCAAACCGTAAACAATACGTGGTAATAGGCAATTTTACCCCAGACTTGCAGAACATAACCCATGGAATCCCTCAATGAAATGTTCTCCGACCTCTTTAATTTCTTATCTTTATAAACGACACTGCGATGTCTAAATCTTTATCCAAATTCATACTGAATGCAGAAGGCAGCACACTATCAAGTTTCTCATTGAAAATCATTGCACATTTTGCAAACCAAATGAAACAAGAATAAAATAGCGTTTCGCTCTGGCTCGTATGTAATGAAACTAACATAAACGTCAGCAAAACTAAATATATACCATTCCCCCATCTCTCCCTAGCAAAAAGGCTTCGTTCTCTAGCGTTTTGTTAAACGGAAAAATTATGGCTTAATTGAAAAATTCAACGAAAAAAAAATCATTTTGTTACAACTGAGAGCTGCTAATTTTCAGGAATCAAATTAAACAAAAGTCAACGCTCAAAATATTTTCAATCATGTGTGCTTAAAAGCGGTCCAAGTCTATCGGAATTTGTGCAAAGTCAATCAAATATTACCAAGTGAAGGACTTAAATTGAAAAGCATATAAGGTGCATTTGAAAAGCTAATGTACAAATTGTTTCAATCAACAATGATTTGAGAAAAAACATTTTGAAAACCTATCTATTCATCTTGTTGAATCGCTCTCGATTCGACACTTTGAAAAACCATAACAGTTAATTTTTAAAGAAATTGAGGAAAATTAATAATGGATGAGCAAACGTAATTGTAATGAATGACGCCGACCTAGTTGAACACCTTTTTTGGAAATGTGTCAGATCTTGTAAACCCTGACGAAAGTACAGTGACACACTTTGCACTGCGCAGGGTCCTCCAAGTGCGAAAATGAAAAATAAGTTAGTTGCAGAAATGCCGAGGGAATGCCGAAGGAAATGCCTGTGAAAACTTTAATATCACCCTCAATTGTTAGCATGTATACAGCCCAAAAAAACGTACTAGTGTTGTCGTTCACAAAAACTGTGTAAAATTAGCTGCTGAAAAGTGAAAATAATTACATAATAAAATTAGTTTCAGATAGAAACTGAACCGTATATTTTGCATCAGAAGTCATCATAATAAATGATTTCGATTGTAGTGCCCAATGAGAAACATGAATGAAGTAGCTGAATAAAAAGTTAACACAAAAATTAGTGAAACTCGTTTGATACTATGAAATATCATCATTCTTTTAGATCAATTAAAACTATATAACCACAAAAAAGGCGATCTTAAGAGAGCGAGCAGGAAGAACCATTTCAAATGGACTAAAGAAAACAGGGAGTCTATGTACAAGGTGTATTCCCAAACAAAATACCCTGTGCGTTTCATTGAAACAGGAAATAAGAAAGGTAGAGAAAAAAGCAGATAAGAGATTGATAAGGAGCCATGAAAACTGAAAGAGAAAAGGTAGACGCAGAAAACATACGTAAGTCCGATGGCTAACGTATGTGGCCGAGGTGACCTGGTACTTCTGACCCTGGGGTGGCCACTCTCTACAGCATAGGATAGACGAATCTAACTATCCAAAGCCTTCAGCGCATATTCTATGCTCCCATTAGAGATACTTTTAAACAACAATGTTGATTATGCCTGAAAGTGAATGAGCCGAACAGAATAGGAAAAAAATAAAGGACCAGAACAGACAACATTGACCACTCCTTGTTTCGATTATAAATAACTATTAATGTTTAATATTGAAGATACAATATACATATCTACAACAAGAAATTATCTATTTCAAAACAAGCATGCAGATTAAAACAAAGTTATGATGCAAACAGTTACGCAAATGAATGTAATCATACATGTTAAGTAAGTAATATATGTATGTATTCGAAGCCAGCAGAAAAGGCGCGGGAAAAACAGCCGGGCGCTTCCGTGGTCCGCAGAGAGGGGAATAGGGATGAGTCTCATCAAGAAAAGGGAGGTGTATGCGAGAAACAGGAGTAATATGTAGAGCTAGTGCGCAAGGCTGCACACATTGCACACATTGAACCGATTGCAACATGAATACATAGCCTTGAACCGATTGCAACATGAATACATAGCCTTGAAAAGTAAAGGGTTAAATTTCATTCTCTACGAGTATGAGAACGATGGTTTTTTGGGGGGCTCTAAAAAGTTTTTGAGAGGGCTGTGCGTAGTAATACTAGATGAAAGCGAGGGATACGAAAGCAGAAGAGGTGACGCGCATGGGAGAGCCAATAGGAGAAGCCGTATTTTCGCGGGCCTACGCACAGCCCACAGTGCGCGTCAGTCGTAGGTTGAATTATAAAAGCATAGCGAGGGAAGAGCCGGTCTTTTTCGACATTTGTCTGGTTCCGTGGAAGATGGAGGCTCAAAAATCTACAAGGGGAGGTGAGCAAGCTTTTGTGCGTTAGGAAGTGTTATCGAGTAACGCCAGTCTTTGTGTTTTTTTTAGTCAATTATTGTTTCCAAGCGGGGCGCTGTGATTTTCATTTTTGAATTTCAAATCAATCAGAATACCAGTTTGTTCTTTGTGTTTTTTTTAATCAAGTGTTGTTCTCAAACAGCGCGTTTTGAGTTTTAATATGGGTTAAATGGGTTAAATAATTATTTCTCTGATGGAATTCATGTACAAGGGAAGTCTTTAAGGCCACCATTTAAGAGCATTTTCAGTCAAAAATTAGATTTTCCCGATTTTTTTATTGCTTTAAAAGAGTTTGAGATATGTCCCCGAATGTCTGTAGAAATATCAGGAATGTATCACAGCGCTAGCGCCCCTCAGAAAGGGGGAAGTGCAGGTAGTTAGGGATAAGTTGAAGTCAAGGCTACACAGCCGTGCTTGTACGCCTTTCTTGGTGTAATAATGTGTAAATTTCAATTGTAAATCATTATCTAATTGAATTGAAAGTATGTAACAGTCCTTTAGAAAGGTCTGCTACGACTTTTCACTGCCCCCCTTCCCCTCCCTCCTCCGAAAGGGGAGGCGGGGTGGCTGTGCAAGGCTCTTCATTGGCTTGTAAAAGTAATCAAGTCGTATTTTTCATTTGTATATTTTCATGAGAAATACGTTATTTATCTAGGTGAATGTATATTAGAGTAGTCCATGAACTATTTTCAGCCTATTGGGGGAAAAAGCTGATGTTTTAAGGAGAGCATCCCCCTTATGGACCTTTTTTTTCATTATTGAACCTAGAGTAATGAAATTTGGCTTACTGATAGGAAATTCAATTTAGAATCATTCATCTGTCGTGACGAAATTGTCTTGAAAAGAAAATGGGAAATCATAGAAAACC
>JACJUY010008351.1:0-21672 GCA_014220935.1 Platorchestia sp. MABIK | reverse complement strand
TCTCTGACAGTTTTTGAGCTACAGTGATGATTTTCGTATCATTGGATGCAGAATAACGTGGACATTCCAAAAAATTAAATGCTTTTTCTCAAATTTCCAATTTTAAATGAAGAACGAAAAATTGGTGAGCAAATTTTTTTTTTATAAAATTCAAATTTATGACGTCATAACTTTAGAACAAAAATGAATTTTGAAAATATATCTAGTTTTTTGCAAAGCTCTTGTTTTTCCGCGTGTAATGATACCAAAATCATTACTGTAGCTCAAAAACTGTAGGAGAAGAAGCATTTCAAATCTTAAAAATATCTTTTATAAAACAAATAAGTTTTCAAGACATTTGCTTCAAATTCTCCGAAATTTACAAAGCTAGAGCAATGTGGTTTGCTGCATTTGAAAGTGAAATGTGTGCTCTAAAATTTGTTTAAATGAATTTTCGAAAAATTTCACGTGAAACTTTCCGTAGACTTTTTACCCTAAAATTATAACTTTTACCCTACCTCTTGCAAAATGTATTTTTTAAATTCGGCAAAAATTTAAATCAAAAAACTATCTTATAGCGATTTTGGAGCACACATTTCACTTTCAAATGCAACAAACCGCATTGCTCTAGCTTTGTAAATTTCGGAGAATTTGAAACTTATGATATATACATATTTTTAATATTATAAGGAATAATTAATTTTATATGCCGTAATGAAAAAAACTTGTTTAATAAAAGTTGTTACGAATTCAAAGATCTAGTAGTCTGCAAATTTTCATAGACGTGAGTTCAATAGAAAAAAGTTTCGAGTTTTTGGAAATAGTGGCTTTAAGTTGACGCTCAGTAAATTTACAATAGTGAGAGCGCCGTTTTAACATTCTATTGTGTGGGAAAAAAGGCTTGATTGTCTGTAATACATTGTGCGGCCAGAGCCGGCCATGAATATCAATGACCATATTTTTGTCAAGTAGCTAATTCATCAAATAGCTCATTCAAATGCTAAACATCTGAATTAATATGACCTTGTGTTTTTTCACTACGCATTCAGATAAAAATAAATAGGTTCAGTTGGAATCTAGTGAGAACCTTGTAAATTGTTTTGGAATTAAAGGGGAGTAAAATAAAATCAATCAATTCAATTTGGATGGGGTTTATTAGCCGTCATGATGCAGGGAATGAAGGCTTAAGGGGAATAAATTGCTTAAGATGCCCATTGTTCGCAGGGTTTGGGTGGAAGTGCAGCTTGGGGCTGCATATCAGTGATACAAGATGACGCGAGCAGGAGTGAGCGTCATGAGAATTCCCGAATTCCCTGGGCGCACATGGAGAACCGACCGGCGATCTACGTACAGGAAAGTTGCAGGCTATGGAGTGCAGACGCGCTTAGTATGTGCCTCTTGCTTATTAGCCGCGAGAAACAAACTGTTGAGGCACCGAGTTAGGAGCTATCTTGCAAAACGCTAAACATTTGGAGTAGGTGGCGCGTATTTATTCGCTGGTGTGCTTTCGGCATTTGTAGGTAATGCTATTCCTGTTCCCTTATATGGTCAACCGTAACGCAAAAGTTTGAATTCGCATCAGTGTGGGTTTATCGCATTCTGTGTCCCGGTTTGTTTCAATATTTGTTTGTTATTAACATGGTTCACGTGTTCATTAGCAGCCTTGAATAAATTAATAATAAAATGTGCAATTAATCGTTTTTATTTTCCCGTCTTGACCTGAGGTACTGATGTGGGTGAGCAGATCAGTAGCTACTATGTCTCTATTTTCCACCTGTTCTCTCATTCCTCTTTCTGTGTTTTCTTCCGCTCTGAATTTTCTTTTTTTCCTCTTCTACCATGAGATTTAAATCCCTCACCACGGATACGGGGAGGCGCCAGTCGCACCCTCCGTCTCGTGACGTGAACTAACAGTTGCTGAAGAAGAAGAAACAAATTGCCATGAGGGCTAATATGCATTCTGGTAGGAAATGAGAGCCTAAAATGAAAAACTATGTTTGAAATTCATAAAATATGACATCTAAACTTTCAGAAGCAATGATATGAAGGAATTAATTTTACAAGAACCCGAATAAACAGAGC
The DNA here is from genome assembly GCA_014220935.1 of Platorchestia sp. MABIK. Classification (NCBI taxonomy): domain Eukaryota; kingdom Metazoa; phylum Arthropoda; class Malacostraca; order Amphipoda; family Talitridae; genus Platorchestia; species Platorchestia sp. MABIK. The sequence continues at coordinate 19,611 of JACJUY010008351.1, read as the reverse complement.
AAAACAATGTTCTTGCTTCTCATAGGTTTTTCTGAATAGAAAAAACAATCATTTTACATTACTATAGATTGGACTGTCAGCCACGATTTTCAGTGAAGGTGAATGGTATCAAACGGCAACACCAACCCTAGAATCCGCAATGAGTGCGTCGCTCAGATCGATCCTGTGGTCATTTGCTGATCATTTCAAAGTTTTAACAAAGGTTTAATTCTGGAAAATGTTTCAGAAGAATAAAAAATAAACTTCGATGATATACAGTTAAGGAATGAGCAAGAGCGCCTTGAAATAGGAATGATCAGCAAAAATTTAAATACTTGAGAGATAAATTGCTTTGAATTTTGCAACAAGTGCAGAGAACTACACAAGGCAGTCATCCAGTCTGAGGCTGACTTTATAATCTGAGTTAAGAACACAAAATTTCGTGCCTTAGTACGTGATGATCTCAGAGCTATGTTCATTACCTGAAAAAGCATGCACACCAACAAATGAACGATCATTCATTACAGAAAAACTGCTCAATAGTGTACCCCTGACATCCCTAATTAGCATTATTTCTAGAGCAGTGGTTCACAACGTTTCAGTTATGGTGACCCACTTTGTAACCAATATTTGATTCATGACCCCCATTACTTCAAACAACTGAATGAGATTCTTTCTATTTAAAAAAATCCGTTCATAATGAAATGGCTATTTTGTAAAACACAAACGCACAAATATATGTATCAGGTGAATTCATTAATAATATCTGATTTTTTATGAGTTACAGGTTATAACTAAAAGTACTTACCAATCGGCCTAGATTAAACTATACACACACAATTTGGCTATTTATTAATTTACAAGCGTGTACTCACCTTCATTGGTTGGAAAGTAATAACATTTAATTACTCGGTTTATTGTATTGACTTAATGTGACGAATGGTACTGCACTTTTTAGCCACATCGCTCCCTTTTTCAATAGGAAAAAGATCAACCCCTTAATTGGAATATAATAATAAAATTATTGTACCAATGATAAACAACTAATTTAAAATGTTTTACTCACGCTGTGTTTTAATGAGATCCTTGAGGCTGGTGCTTCGCTGCGAGATTTTTTATATTAGGCTTAAAATTTGTCGGTTTCAGTGTGATGTCTCCTAGAATGCATATATATATATATAGCTGTTCGGCTGATAGAATCGACTGTTCAAGTTTTCTCTCAATTTTCCCAAATATTCACTCTAATTTTTTGAGCATGTTTTGTAAGTTCTATCTTACTTCTGTTAACTCAGGTATGTCTTTTAAATTCTTTTTCAGCATGTTTATTTAGAACCAGTGCAACTTTTCAGTAAAAGCTTTCAGAATACGTTTACAATCCCGTAACGTGCAGAATTTGCCGTGAAGCTACAGCAACACTTCATTGAGCTTACGAAAAATCCGCGCTAGAAAGAAAATGCCCCACATGTGGCGTCTGACTTCTTCTACAAAATGTTTTTCTCCCAAATTTTCTAAGCGATTAACAGTTGCGTCGAATAACTCTACAAATCGTGCTAGACAGTTTCATTGTGAATGCCGACGAACTTCTGTATGGAGAATGAGCCTTACGTGCTCTTGTTCAGCATCAATGCAAAACTTTTGAAAAAGTTGATCGTATTTGCTATGTGACTTTATTTTATTGACATTTTGACAACTACTCTTCATGATCTATGAAGATCAGGACTAAGTGTTTTGGCAACTACCTATATGATGTCGATGTACTTCACAATGAATTGCAAGGATTGAAGGACATAATTCTTTCATGTGAGCAATAAAACTTTTGTGCTCTCCAACCCAAGATGGAGCACCATCCGCGGCGTGGGATACCAAGTTTTCTAATGGGATTTCATTATCGTCAATCCAAGAATTCATAGCTTCAAAAATCCAGTTGTATCCGTTTCTAATAGTTTTGCAAACAACATCTCTTCACAAAGTTTGCAGCTATCATCTATAAAATGAACATACGCATAAAGAATGGCTCTGTTGTTACTTACCGTTGACTCATCAAGCTGAATCGAAAATTTGCTAGTTTTAAATTTTCAACTAGTGGACTTTGCACATCCAATGACATTTCATCGATTCTTCAAATGGAATTCTTTTTGGAGTGTTCGCTGAATCTTGCTCTAACACAATTTTCATTACAAATTCAAATGCAGGCTTAATTCGCTGGCCTTTCGTAGGCTGTAGCAGACGAACGAGCACACTTACAAGGAAGGTAAGCATATAGTTAGATTCGTTAGAAAATTCTCTATGACATGAGTTAACAACTGAAACTTGATAGTAGTCGAATTTTTGGGGTAGAATGCGAAGTTACCTCGAATGTGTGTTTTTCTCGATAAAATAGTTTCCATGCAGTTTCCGTCACCTGCTCAAGTGCTTAGGACTTTGTTCAAATCAAGTTTTTACTTCAAAAATCAGCATCTTTATTCTTTAAGGTTTGGATATGTGTTTGTAGTTCAGTTAGTTTCATAGACTCATGAGCATATCTTACCTCCAAACATATTACTCACTGCAGACTTTCTATGCCTGCAATAACTATGCAAGGTGAATTCCCACTTTATAAAATCAATGCAGTATTTTCTCTTTTTTACACTCATTTCTTTAAAAGGGCTAAGTTGCTAAGAACAGCACTGTATTTGACATCAATCACGCGTCACTGTGAGCAAGATATTGACGAGTTACACGAGTGTAGAGGTCAAAACAAGTGAAACAAAGCGCGTTCACACCGATTTATATGTTCTTCCGAGTAACTCAGTTGAGAATTATTATTTTAGTTACATAGTATGATATGAGGTATTTTCGATAATATTTCAATATATTCGAATGCAGCTAGCGTGCAAGGCTGTAAGGGAGTACTAGCTCACACAGTTTTGTCAGAATTTACCACGTAACAGTTAATATCTGGTAACTGCAATCTGGCTGCAGTTAGATTTGCAAACTAATAGAGCAGCAAAACAAATTTTCACTATGTCACACTTGAATTATTAAGAGTGTTTTAAATAGTTTATTTACCCTTGTTAATATGTTTGTGACTATGTTTTATACAATTTTAATATTCTGTTCAAAGTGAACTAATGACTCCATGACAGTAGTTTTGCGACCCCGTTTGTCGTCTCGCTGCTCAGGCTAGGAATCACTATAGTAGAGTTTCTGCACATGAATTACGAAAACAGATTACTTAAATTGAGATATTAATAGGCTTAGATATTCTTTTTCTAGATCAACAGGGTTTTTAATTATAAAATGCCTAGCCTTTTCATTATTTACAGCTGTGTGCTGTGTGGTAAATTTCAATGTGTCATAATTTTGTGAGCAATTGTGAGAGTTTTTCAAGTCGATAGTAATTTAATGCACATTTAAAAATCTAATCTCAGTTGTCATAAAGGCATCACTTGTCACAAAATCCAGAAATGGTGAAATATACACTGGCTAGAGTTTTAACATAATTAATGCAGTTTCTATTTTAACATTTTTTTTCACTTAAAACAACTATTTATGAGCCATCCTAAAGTTTATTTCATTTGTTGATTTACAAGCAATTTCTACACTTTATGTTTAAAAAGGTTAAAACAACATGCCTACATGATCTACCTAAAAATTGCAACATTATGCAATATGACTATCTACACAAAATAAAATTTCGCAGAATCAACAAATAAAACTAATAAAAGATTAAACCACTCAAAATCTTTTAGGAACCCCCAATCCATCCAGACTATCAAAACTGATATGAAGATATTTTTGTGAGCTTCTATTTGGACACCATAAGAAAAATTGAAAAAAGACTTAATGAAATGCTGGAGTATTTAGTTGTTAAACTCTTCATGCTCATTGGCTACGGCCACGTTCTTCCAAGCACTGCACCAAGGCGAATCGCAATTACAATACCTTCTGTTTATTTGCACTTGAATCACACATTGCTAAACAAATTCACTTAAAGCTATGATCCAGTGGTCTTTTTTATTTCCTCCATTTGTCGGGCTATTGCTTCCATCAGAGAGGATTTGGTGTCATGGTAATGCTTATTAACTTCCTTTTCAACGACGACCTACACGTAATAATCCAAAGGATTAAGGTCTGGTGAGTTAGGAGGCCATAAGTTTGGAGTGACATGATCATGAAAATTCTCGACAATCCAATCCTGGATTATGAGAGCTCTATAGGATGGAGCCGAATTTTGTTGGAAGACGTAGGTCCCTCCGTTGGCTAGGCTGCCTACCCAAGACTTTACAATGATTTGAAAAGTCTTGACATAGGCATCTGCATTGACTCTGCCCTGTGGAAAAAACTGAGGAGGTATGATGTACCTCCTCATTTGTTTTCCCTTATTAAATGAATTTTAGTAATTTTGAATTAAGATACAAATAAATTGGACCACCATTCTTAAATCTTGCAAAGTTTAGAAAATAAAACTTTGAAGTCAATTCGTTGCAACAATTAAATTGGTAATTGTATCAAAATTTGACCGTAGCTTAAATAAAAAATAAATTTTTTACGGTTTAGAGAGGCAGGCTACCTAGAGCTGCAACGTCAGTGACGAAGCTGAAGCGTAGTGCAGGGGGCAATCGGGACACCAGGAAAGATTACCCAATCATGGTACCGTCAACATCATCTCGCCAAGCAGTGGAGGTGCACGACATCGATGCACGAAGGCAGCGCACCAAATACTCCTAAGCGCAAGCTAAGAATACGGCTCAAAACGCTGTGGAAAACACTGGGGTGCAAATAGTGCGACGACCGCGCGGTTGCTAAAACTGAAGAGCTGACTTTTTCTTCACTGTTTTCAATTGAAACACTTAAAACTGTGAAGTATACCGAATGTTTGCGCCTTTTTATTGAACCATATTTCGATGATTTTTTGTTGTTCAATTTAATTTTCTGTCTTTTCTCAAGGATATATTGATAAACTACCTATGCTACAAAATGGACATTTTAGGGACCACTTCAGTTTTTTGCATGCCTCATTCTCGGGTTACTACCCAAGTCTTATGCAGTAAAATACCAATCATTACACTTAGCATCCAGAGTAAAACTGAAGAAGAAGTAACAGTCATTTTCACTGTTAATTGTGGCTACCAGTCCAATCTATCGCAGTGAACAGGGTGAGCGGCACTTATTTGAACAGATTTTAGCATATGGTTGGGACCGTAAAAAGAAACACTTTTTACTCAATAACCATCGGGTCGACAAAGCTTCGTTAAACAGTGACGAACAGTTGAAATTTTTATCCAATTTTCTGAGTAACCCATTGTATCAAAGCCTAAAATTTGTTTACATTTAAAATTCCACACTTGACAAAACTGTCAGGCATTATTCGATACTCGAAATCCAAATCGCTGGATTGGGCAAGTACTTCTACTTTTGGAGACATTTGAAAATATTGGTGTACGGAACACTGATTCATTCCGAAAAAGATGAAAAAAACGAAGAATTGTTGAAGCCTCTGCAAAGACTCGTAAAAACCTTGTATCTTCGAACGCATCCGGAAATCATTGCAGCGGCGTTTGAAAGCTTGCATCGCAGCAGATGGGCGTCATTTTGAACATTTGGAGTGAACAAAAAATCTAATTTAAAAATCTAATTCTTGTGGTAAAAAAATAGAAGCTGTTATTTTACTTATTTAAACAACAATTTACTTTACTTACAAACAATTTATTTTGTGTTCGTAATCAAAATACTTTCTTAACTTTTACATTTAATTTCCAAGTCACTTTTTAAGAACGAATTTTTCTCCGATACGTTTCAAATTGTCCTTGTAACTCTCTAACAAAGTAATTTGGACCACATGGTTATTGATTAAAAAGTGTTTATAAATGTTTGTTGTTGAAGATCCATGGAGCTTTTGAATATTGGAAATAATTCATTATTAATAATCAATATTGGAAATGATGATTTTATTCAATTAAGTATTTTAGTTTATAGCTATCAGTATAGCTTACTCTGCCACAAAGATAACTATTGTCAACGAAAGTTTTGCTACTCGGATAATAGAGTGTTATTAATAAACATCCACTACGATAATTCCGAATCATGAATCATAATTGTTTTACCATTTTGAGTACTTCTCTTAGGAGCTTACTCTTGAGTTAAGCTGGCTGGTGTGCGTAAAGTTGGTTGTCGTGATAAGCCCCAGACATTTCACAGATTTTGTACTATGTGTTATACGGGGCTCACACAGTAGCAGATGAAAGAGAATGACAAACCAAAGTGTGTGTCTTAATTCTGCCGTACCAATTGTGGGGCGCAAGCCAATAAATCATGTTTCTGATTGTTCTTTTTGAATGATAAATATAAGGGATTCTCAAGTCTGGTCAAAAATTGTCCATCAATTGTGAGATAGCTATAAAACTACTTCTGTATAAAATGGAGATCCCAAGCGCAGCTACTCCATCAACAATAGCAGTTACTGAGGAAAATTAATCTTCTAAAGAGAAAGATAACAATGATGACGGACGAGTCTGAAGGAAAAGGATCCTGTTGAAAAATCAAGAGAGTTTGAATAATTTAGTGTGGGATTCATCATTGTCAAACCAGACAGCATACGATACAACAATGGATTCTTCTACAGAACGGCTTAAAAAACAATTTTTCACGAACGTCATGAGGCATTGGCTGCCTCCCATGAAGAGAATGGTGCTTGTGTCTGTACTGATGTAAATGGCCTCATGAATCAGCTAAGAAACCAGCATTTACATAGTAAATGGACACTGTTCATCAATGCAAACACAACTAGCCTCAAAGCTGGGATGCTACACAATGGCAACAAAAAACTTTAGACCACGTATTATCAGAATGACATGGACATATGACCTAATAGAACTTATTTTAGAAGCTTCATTACACTACTTACATCATGAGTGTAATATCTGCGGTGACCTAAACGTAACTACTTTACTCCTTGGACTACGGATAGGATAAACAAAGAATACGTGATATTGTATGTCCATCGAGTAGCCGCAACGATAGAAATCATTAACTTGTCAAGAAAATCAACCAAAAGAGAAAAACACACACCTGGTCTATTCAATGTGGGGAACATGCTTTTGGTACACCCAAAGATCTGTATAACACTTCATCTAATATTATGGCCTTATTTTAACTTTTGTTACAGCAAGCCCTCAAACATTTTTGTTCGAATCCTTAAGCTCTCTTTTGCGGTGTGGATTTTGAAAATCACTTTCTATAGATCGAATTCACCAGACTCGGTGCCAGGGCCCTTGTTGAAAAAGTTTTCCCCATTCTCTTTCTGGTCCTATACCGATCATGTTCAATGGGTAGCCATCTTTTTGTAGGGAAGCGGCTTTAAACTTTGCTGTCCCGATTAGAGCCCTGCAGATGGTTGTTATTTATGTTTAGCAAATATAACATGTTTTAATATATCTTCTAGAAAAAAGATCATATATCCCAACTTTCCCTCTGCTAGCTATGAGACCTGTTCCCCATTCAGATGATCTTCCTGACCTACACCCCAGTAAATACGGATCTTCTGCCCTCATAGATGAAAAAATGCCTTCGGAGAAGATCCTGCCAAGTCGATCTCTTCTTTATTAAGGGACAAGTGGCAACAAGCTCCACTGGATCACGCAGGAAGACGTGAATGACTTGCTACTGATTTGGATCTGTCGAAACAGCAGTCAGAACTCCTGCATGGCTTCTCGGCTTAAGCAGTGGAACCTAGCCCGGGAAGATGGAAGGATCACCCGTTTCAGGACACAGATCAAAGACTTCGCTTCATTTTTCATCATGGAAAACAGGTTGTGTTACTGCACAAACGTAAATGGCTTGTTCACCTTTCTTGGTTTGCCACACAACCCTTCAGATTGGCGTCTTTTCATAGACTCTTCCAAACAAAGTTTCAAGGCTGTGCCCCTGCACAACGGGAATAAATACCCCGTATTCTCATTACTCACTCATTTTTCAACTTATGATTAAAAAAAGTCTGTGTAGATGCAAATAACAATTGTTCATAGACGCTGTGGAATTTTAATGAATTGTTAATTGAACAAATTGATCATCGAAAGAAATGACAAATCTCGAAGAAATAGCTAAATGAATAATATAAGACTCAATTCAAATACGCTGACGGTACTCTTTTGTAAAAAACCTCTAATTTCAGGCTAATCGCTAAAGTTTCTAATGTCATTTCAGCATTTGTGCTCAAGAGGATATACCATTCAAATAAAATTAAATGAATCAAATACCTCATTAAACTAGGAAGGAAAACTAATGATTCACGTGCTGATCATATTGCTGTTCTGTAAACCGTAGATGGTTTACAGAATGCCTGTATTTTACCAGTAGTTTATAGGAGATAACTCATTACAAGAAAACTTGAGCCGATAGAAAATAACTCACGCTCACGTCGCCTCAATTTACCCAGGAACAGGTTTCAAAGTGTAAGCAACTGATGAAAAGTTAAATTTTGTTCCCCAGTGTAATGATTTACTCTGTGCGTTCATCATTGTACAAAATTCACCAAACGTTGGTGCAAGTAGCATGTTTAGCTGAACTGATTTTAGCATCAGGCTATTTGCCATCATCTACCTCAGCTGTTTTTTTCCATTATGAAAAATAATGCAAAGAAAACAGCTGAACTACAAGTGCTAAATTCCAAATCCCGACATAGTGAAACACTTTTACACAACTCAACAGAACAACCCCACATCACTTGAAGTGAACTAGTAGGTGCATAAATATAACTTACTTCGTTACTTTTTAAGATTCGGTGCATCTCCAGCGATGGGGATTAGCGTCCTTGCTCTGCCAGAAGCTTAATCAGATTTAGCTTATCAGCTAAGTGTCTTGAAGGAATTTTATAGGGCGCAAAGAATGGAAAGAGTAGAGAGGCAAGTCTGACTAGCTGGAACTCCCAAGTGACATTGCTCTTTAAATGACTCCCTACATGGTCCATGAGCTGGACAGGATATGAAGATGTATTCCAACGTTATGTTGGTTTGACATTTAAAGCGAAGTGCAAAGATGTGAACACAAGTTAGGCAACATGATTTCAATCGAAGGCGGGTGAGAATCACTTTGTTGAAACGAGTGATGTTTGAGGGGATTGATGAATCTAAGTGTGGATTGAAATTGGAGATTAAATGAGGCTGAGTTGACCAGCTTCTCGATCTTTCTGACCAGATGAAAAGACTCGATTTTTCTGACTAGGTGATCAAATAATGATTTGGAAGGGTCCCAGTATTCTGCACGGAGAGGCAGCCGATAGAATCCGTGGAAATTACGAAGGAGCCCGTAAATACTGTTTGCAAAATACAGGGTGTTAGGAATGAATTTGACAGACTAACATTTGATTCTTTCCAGATTTTCTAAATTTATTCATACCAACTAGGCTTAGGCTTAAAGTTTAAACCTTCCTTCATTCATATACACGATGAGAGCAAGAATGGATAACTGGGAGCCAACTGAATCGTAGATGAGAATGACCTATATCATGATGACTCGCACCTGCCATAAAAATAAAGTGATTATAGTCGCTGCTCAATGCTCCCTGAATACTGCAGAAACAATACAACATGAACTAGAGAATTGCAATGGAGACTATGAGGCTGGGGCTAAAAAAAACATTTCAGAAGATCTGATTACTCTCGCACAGCAAAATGAAATTTTTCCTCGAAAATCTGCATAAAAAAAGGATTTAAGGACCCTGGTATCGGAATCCGGCTTTTGTCACGTGAAATGAATGTTTCAACCTCTACCACAAAGCTTGTACTCAAAGAAGGCCTTCGCTACTACTCATATAAGCGTCGCAGAGGTCAACTTTTCACAGAAAAGGCCCGTGAAAATCGTCTGATAAAAGCAAAGAAACTTCTGAGCAACGGGAAACACTCTGCGGAACCACAAACAATCTGGATCTTTTCCGATGGAAAAAACTTTTGCCAAGGTCAAAAGCACAGAACGCAGAATAACAAAGGCTTGCATACAGTCCTAAAGACACTCCTAGAGTCATACAGACTGAATTTCCTCAAACTGTCATGGTGTTCGGAAGCGTGTCTTCAGAGGGTGATGTGAAGTCTCCGCACTTTTGCAAACAGGGTCTCAGCCTCAGGTCGAATTCAGATGCTACTGTTGTTAAGCCCTGGTTAACAATGGTAGCTAATAATAGGCTGTATGTACGGCAACAGGATTCAGCCCTTTGCCTCACCTCGATGAAAAGTCAAAAATGGTTGTCCGGCAATTTTTACGACTACACTAATCCCAATGTTTGGCCTCCAAATTCCCCTGATCTTAACCCGATGGATTTTTATGTGTGAGGCGCTGTCGAAAAAGATACCAATCGCCGTCCCAGTACTACAAGAGACCAGAATTAAAGTGGTTTTTGAGGGTCTTTCAAGGGAAAGTTTAAAATCAGCTTACTCCATATTCTGGGCCCGGATTGAAGCTGCAATACACGCTATTGGCAGTTATTTTGAGTACAACTCTTTGAAAATGGTCTAATTTTCTTGCACATTGAATTTCTTTGAAATAAATTACATTTTATATAGGTCAAGGACATCTGTTAATCACATAGCGGTGCGACCTTTTGTTGTAAAATTGTAATTCTCTTTGAACGGTTTGAAACTTCACACATTTGCGTTTGATCTTGCATACCCTTCTGTAAGTAGTCATTTGCTATCATTTTCGAATAATTATTTAGGAGTTATTTTGTGAATCTAGTAAATTTTTGAGATCTAAGATTATGTAAACTTTGTAATTGTTAACTTTCATGAAGTTCTGTCAATTTTTTTCATATTTGTTTCAGGTTGGATAATTAAGTTTAGCCTGCCTAGTACTACAGTGTTTTCTTCATTTTAGGCTAGGAATCAAAAGCAAACTATTAAATCCCAGTAATATCCTTTTTGCCCTGTTTCTTTTACTTCTTAAGTTTCCTCATTACATCCGATTGGCTAATCTTCATTTATTTTTAAGCTGTCGCGAGTTATTTCTTCTTTTGATAATTATATTATAGATAATATTCGTTTCTTTTACCTTGATCCCCAATAAATCAAGAACCTGGTATACTGACAATAGAGACCAAGTACTTTTTCTTTTTCCTGATAAAACTGTCAAAGTTATCACGAACACCCTGTATATTGCGTACAGGTCTACAGTGTATATGGTTAAATGAGCGTAAGTTTACTTTAATGTAGAAGTTGAGGGAATAGACTCCGCAAGCAGTGCTACTTCCATTTGTAGAGCCATCTGTGATTACTTGGATTGTATATGGTTATAGGCTTGTAGTTAAGTATTTGGAAGCCTGTTACTAGAAAATATAATTTAAGGCTGATTTAGAGAAGGCGGATAGAGAAAAATGGAAAGCAATTCTGGGTGGGCTTTCATGGGAACAATGGCGATGACAAAATATTTTATGCATAGATCATTTAATTCACGAAGTGCTCGTCCTGCAAGAGGGAGAAGAAAAGGCAACATCTTGTACATGGAAATAACGTAGTAGTTGAAGAGAAGATTGCCAAAAGAATCTCTTGGAATGGTAAGTACTCTTGATCATTAAGAAACGAGTAAAAGTTTATGACGGATTAATGAAGATCCTAGTCAGCTACGACTTCAAATTTGGCGTTTGCCAGTGAGCGTGCGCCGGCCGCGCGCCGGAGATCACCTGCCATTATGAGGGCACCTGCAAACTGTGTGCGGCCTAATTTAATGTGAAGGAGCAGCAGTGGCGAAAAGGACAGAGGCATAGTCAAGTTTACGTCGGATGTATTGTAATGTAGTATAGTGATTGGATAAGTTCAGTTGTCGGCAGCCCATCCGCGGGTAGCAAACATTGGTGGTTTAATTGATAGCAAGTTACTATGTTGGATTTGTGATGACGCCATGTTAGGTGTTGATCAAAGATGAGTCCCAGAAAACGGACTGAGTGAACGAAGTTGATGGGTGTGTATTGAAGTGGCAGCGAATCCACGCTTAATTGTCTTTGGCAGGAAAGAAATTTGGAGAGATATGCAGTCTCCATTCGTTGTTCCAATTTTTTATTTGTGTAAGAGTTTTACATGAGATTCAAAGCTTCGTCGGGGCTTTAGGTTTGATTCAGAAGTCTACATCAACTACATGAAGGAAGTGCTGCTCGTTGGTTTGAAGAAAAATGAGTAAGTCATTTATGAGGATTGTAAAAATTGTTGGACTGATAAGTTGGCCTTAGAAGGCTCCTGAGTAGGTGGGAAAGGACCAAGATTGAGCATTGTTGATTCATACTTTATTTTTTCGGAGATTTATGAAATTAGAAATGAAGGAGTAATGTTACCTATTTGGGAAATTTTTTGTAGTTTGGGGGTATACTGTAGGGCTAGACTGTGTCAAAGGCTCTATTTATAGCTTACAAGATAGCCAGGCGGTCTCCATTACTCAAAAATGACCCAAGGATAGTATTATCATCTCTGTTGAGAGCATTTAAAGTGTTGTTTTGACATCTGAAACCACTCTGCGATTGGTTGACAAACCTGATACGTTGAAGTTATATGAGGAGTCTGCACTTAATAATGCTTTCAATTATTTTACAAAGTCAGGTTGTAAGTAGAATTGGGCCGTGCGCATTCGTTCAGCGTTTGAGATTTCTTGAGCGTCCTTTGATTTGAGAGCTTTTTGGGCTCGAGAATGGGGTTAATGATAAATTCTCTCCATTGGTGAGGAAAGCCATTTGAGTAGAAAAGTAGTTGAAAGTGTTTCCAGTCATTTGCTCCGGGAAGAAGAATTGGATTGTCTCAGCTATTGAAAAACGTTTAGTATGCTTGGGTGCTGGTTGTACCATGGAGTGTGGAGAGAAAATTGAGGAGGGCTTTTGGTAATTATGCATCGACGATTTGTTAATGAAGGGTCTTTAGAAAAAGAATTATATCATTGTGAAAGGTGATGGGGCAGTTCGTTTGCAACTTCGAGTTGATCTGTAATAATTATGTTTTTTCAGTGGTATGGTTTTCTGTATGCGATAAGAGGAGATGACATTCACCTCTTCCATACGCTGTCATTTGTCTTAGGCGTTAATACCAGGAAGAAATAATTCCACACTTGTCTAGCATGCTTCTTTAACTGCGTGTTTAAATTTGGTCAGGTTGGGTTTTTGTATGTGCTCCATCGCTCTAAATGTCCTCTGTGGTTTTCAAAGCAGGATAGTGAGTCTTAACACATTCTCCCTGTGAGTCTTTACACATTTTTGGTTATACCAGCAGAACGATCGATTGGTTAGTTTTATTTTGGCTTTCGTTGTTGTTGGATGGCTGAATGCAATATGGCGTGAGTAATTAGTCCACATTCTTGTGTTGGCGAAAAAAGTGTGGATGATACATTCGAACTCGCTTCGAAAGCAGACCAGTCTGCAATCTACTTGCGCTTCTGTTGAATGGAGTGATAAGTGGTTGAGAGGTAGCTGTTATTAGAGGGGAGTGGTCACTAGTGCAAGGAACTGAAAAGGGTTGCCACGAAAATAAAGGGGAAATATTAGAAGATGTTATGACTAGATAGAAATGACTACATGAGCCTCTTGAAGATATAGAAGTGGGATCAGAATTACTAATATTAAGAGAAGAATTTGCACTACCAATTGCTCAATAAAAATCCCGCAGAAATCTTCTGTAAGAGAATCTCAGGCAGTGTGTGGGCATTTGAGTCCATGCTGATTATAAAAGAGGAAGTTGAAAATTAAAAACTGGAATGCCAGAGACTAGTACAGAGTTGGAGAGGTTAGGATGAATGGTACTGGGAACATTTACATATTCCGATTGAGAAATAGCTGAATTACTCGTACAGGCTTCAAGGGAACACCTTACGTGTAGATAGTATGGGGACTAGAATATTGCACTAAAACTGTGCGCCTCAAATCTTCCCACAGACCCTCTCGGAACTGGTAGTAGGCAGGTTGGAGGTTTTCACACAGATTGTATTAGATGTTATCGTTGTTTTTTGTAATCTAAGTACACTGTGCGGAACCTCTGTGACAAGTTACTGCAGGTATGACCGACGTGAAGAAAAAGATCTGTCATTCCATCGTATACAACTAAAGTTTAACATCAATGATTCATTAACTATGTCATTAGCTTTGAGAATTTACCCAAGTTCAGTAATACCTTGGATTTTCTTGATACATTAGTGGCCACAAAAAGTTTTATGATGATTGATTGAACTTCTAGTATTAGTTGAGCTAATTAAAATCAGAATGAGGTTGCAGGTGAATTACAGATGGTTGTTAACGTTTACATGATATGATGGGATATTAGGTTTGCAGAAATTTATAGTGCAAGTGGTGTTACGCAAATGAGATGGATGAATGTTTGAGTTACGAAGACTTACCTTGAAGGTTGACGACTGGTTTTTGAAAATCTCCTGTGAAGAGTGCTATTGTTGAACTGGAGTTATCAGAAATGAAAAGGAGTGTGCAGTTGACGGCTGAGACGGTAGAGTGTGGGAGCTCTCAACTTTTCCCATCACGAGTCGAGTTGGAGACGAAAAGGTGGCGGTTGAAAAGAAATCAGGAGTAAATAAATTTTAAATTATTTCTTCAAAAGGAGATCAGGATGGAGCTTATTCTGCAAAAAAGGCGAATGGGCATGCTTCGGGCTAGTAGATATTATAGGTTGACTTGGATGAGGTTTTACAGAAAGTGCAGCTCTGGCTGTCTCTCAGGCTTGTGTGAAGATAAGGCCTCCCACAGCAGCAAGGTGACACGCATGTTTCTCAGCTATGTAGGCATCGCAGGCTCGTGAAGTTGCAGACTGATACACCTTGCAGTCTATGCCGACTGGTGGGGGTCTAGAGGTTGGACAGGTTTCTCATAGATGACCGCTTTGAGACCAATACTGCTGACTGGAAATTTGCGGCTGCACCTGCCGCGAGTGCGACCGTATCGGCAACACTGAACACAGCGTGTACTGAGATAGTACTAAATTACGAGGTACATAGAATACATATTTTTTATACTCTTCAGTATAACTGTCTATGGTCTTCGACCAAAGAAAATAAGGAAACAACGCTAAGAACTGGAGGAGATGACTGGCCAGCATTGCAATCCGTAAAAGTTCCAAAAGATCTTTTATAAGGCTGAGTCTGCGAGGATATCATCACATTCCTTCTAGAAAGATCGCCAAGACGGACATCGAACATCGATGCGACGTGGAAGTAACGACAGAGATTGCCAGGAACATCAACGTACGACTACATGTGGTTTTTTTCTTAAGGTTCTGTATTCTAAATGGGGATTTTATTATAACTATATTTATAGAATTAATTATCCATGAATTTGAATTGTTTAAGAAGTAGCTCCTGTTTATATCCTAGAGCGTTAATGTCAAAATTACTAACTAGCATCTCAGAGAGGAGCGTCGATCGAGAGGGTTGCCTCGAGGAACGCAGGCAGCAGGCAGTAGGGCACGGGCAGCGATACGAAAGAGAAGTGCGGCTGAAAACGTTAAACTACCTCGGTCCTTTAGGACTGAGGGTATAGACCTCTGGTATACCTCTTGCTATTAAAGAGAAACTATTAAAGACAAACTTACTACGCCGAGTTAAATATCAATATATTCGAGCCCTCAGCAATATAAAATATCCGACATTAGCACGCCTTCGCCGTTCAAAGTGATCATATCGTGCCGCTGAGCGTAACCTCGTCCGTCACCTGTCAGCTATGACGCTGAAACTGTGGGCCGAGTGCGAGAGATCAGCCTGTCAACATTTATTCACAAACCAGATGAGTATTCCCTCTAATAATGCCAATCTAGGCTCCTCATTCAAACTTCTAAGTATGTAGGATGCGTATTCTGTCAGAGTGATAACATTCATTAATATGTAATTTCCCTTTGCATTTAACGATGCCTTTTATTTAACCTTTTGTAGTGAGATGAGTAAGGAGAGAAAAAGAGACGATTGTTCGTAAGAAATGAATGTAAAAGCTTTGAAAATATTTACCGCAAAACACGTTATATGTCATGACGATTAAAAGAAATAAAAAGATCATGCACCAGCGAATAATCTAACACGCGAATTATTACAACGATGTTTCTATCAGCGGGAAGTAGGACGTCCATTACAATTTGTTGCAGATTTTAGGGGAAAAATAGGGGAGAGGACGTTGAAAACATATTGTGAACATGAGCTTTGAATGGTCTGGTTACGACTTTTCGAATCCCGACTCCTTCGTTGGGTTTTAGGACTTCCAGAAGGCGTGTGAGTTCAGGGGCAAAAATTGTACCATGATTGAAGTGTGTGTTCCTTGCAACAGAGATATTGATTGGAACTGTAACGTTGTGAAGCTTTTTAGTTTTAACTGTAAGTAGTTTTTGAACATGATCTAAGTTTTTTGTCGTGATCAGCAGTGTTCCAAAACGTTGGTGTTGTCTTATTTCAACAGCATCGCACAGTTAGGCAATGGCGCGGCCAATGTGGAATGAATTCTGTTTGTATGTATAGTTGGGGGATCGTTATTACTCATAACAACTAATCTTGTAATTTCAGGGATGTTTCTAAAGTTTTCATCACAGTTCAAGTTAATTCTTGGACTAGACTTGGTGAGCTGTGATAGAGTAAGGGTAATGTTGTGCTCAATTTTGATTGAAGAGAATTACGACTAATCTTGATGTCAGGAGTTTACCGTGTGGTTATTTCATATCGAGTGTTTTTTTAGGCAAAGTGCGAGTAGCTTGAAGCATGATCAAAAATCACTTTATCTCTGCGGGACAACGAGTGGAGCGAAACTGCCTTCAAAATCTAACGGTTGCCCTCTGGCGGACGCTAGTAGCACTGTGAGCGAATTAACTTTAATCTTATACACTTGCTTTGATTTTTATATTTACCAAATATTTCACAAAAAACGAATTTCAACGATATTAAGGTGATGAGTGATGGTGTATTTCTAAATTATCAACACAGTTAACGAAAAACTTCCCGCATGAGGACAATTTTTAAAATACGTGGACTTTATGGATAAAACTCTGAAAAGCATAGGTAGGATTACCTAAGCATAAAAATTTGCCATCTGGAATAGTTGAATAGTTATTTATTTTTATCGACCATGAATTACAGCAGTTTCAATACTTAGACAATTAGAGAATCGATTAAAACTTGATAACACAATATTTTTTAAAATGCATTCAGGCGACTCAAATCACTAACAGAAAAGTGCAGTTCGATATTAACTTAATTGAATGCGCGAAATCTCTAATGTGAGTCCTTTGTTCGCAAGTGTCGGGAAAGGATGGGTTGCATTAGCTAACTAGACAGAAAAAAAGTGGAAAATCTATTAGTTGATAACCAAGCCTAAGTCTACCTGTTACGCATCTGGCTAACCCATGGTATAGGCCAACCATCTCTAGACGAAGCTTTTCCATCTGTAGTTAGGTGCTTTCCCAAAGAATCGTAATGGCCTGTCGTGGGGTTCACATGGCCCCCATTTAGTTACGAGTGGAATAGGGAATCATGGCATGTATAGTTCTTAATCTTCCTAATGGAGAGAAACATTGCCATGCCATTGCACAAATCGACCAGACGAAATTTCAAATGGATGACGATTGCTCCTACTTGCTAGGCTAAGGCACACCTGAGAACAAGCTGCATCATCGAAAAATCCTTAATATATTCAAATCGTTCAAGCAGTGTTCAAGCAATGGTAATTGCTTTATTCATATAAATTTTGTTCCACACTTTTAATTTAAACTACTGCTGTTTCACCCGTTGTCAATGCTGCAAAAAAGAAGCGTAGATGTCAATTTGAAATCAAAAGAAACTGGTTAGAAAATTTATAAAAAAAACTTTCACAATATTCAAAATGAAATTCAACTCACGATATTTCGCCTTGAATGCCAGTTTAAAAATCAGGAGAAAAGAAACGTTTTTTTTTAAAGCAAAGGAGCCACTGTATGTTGAAGTCTTCGGCTTGTCTTCCGTACAATGATTTGCTAATTGCTTCGTATTCCAAAACTGTGATTATTCTTCGAAAGGTGAATCAAACATGTCACACAAGCTTATCAGTGATTAATTCATAATATATATATTATTTACATGACGTTTCTTGAGCAGATGTGAGTTTGATGAGTTTGAGATCATACCGATGTGTTAGAGAATAGCAATTGTTAAACATTCACGACTCTGAAACAAAAGGTGAAAATGATTTCGCATTTGTCAGGAAGTATTACTCTCTTTAACTAGCGAATGAATGTACTAGCATTTATGAGTTGTACCTCACACCGAAAAGCCAAAGCTTGATGCACGCTCCGTTGAGATTTATGGGCGAGAATGCAATTTCTTTGTGGGATGTAGAAAAAAGTAAAATGCTCCTAGCCTCAATGAGAACTTTCATTACAATTATCTTGAGCAGGTTAGTGTGCTGGATGGAAATTCATCGTTTGTCATGTACCTGCTCACTTCATTCTTCTGCAGCTGATAACGCAACACTGAATCACAGCACTTACACTAGCAAAATCCAGTTTAGAGATAAAAATATTGACTTCACGAACTGATAACTGATAATACATTTAGAAAGCAGTAGGTTTTGTTGAAGAACTTAAATATGCCTTTTCACTGTTACGTAAATGTAGAACAAGAATACTAGCGGTGTGATGGTTTGCATTTATGAAAATGAAAATATGTGCCTCAGGGTCGGTGCAGCACAATTTTTTTCTACTAGTTTTAGTATACGCTTTCTAATAAGTAACAAGAAACGGCAGTTTTTCTACGAGTAAGGATGATACTGCAATAAAGAATCAACTGCGAGTAATTTATATTACTTATGTAAGCTACTGAAAATCATAAGAAATCTGTAAATTTATCAGGTATTTTGTAGGAATAGCCTTCAGTGATGGAAAGGTACTTACTTATTTCATAGGTGCATTTTTTATTTAACAAAAACGATCACTGAGATGATGAATCAACTGATGGCACAAGTGTAATCCAGAAATAAAATCCCATTAAGGGTAGAATACTGCTTTCTGATTTTTTTTTGTTATTGAACCTAGAACAATATTTGGTATACAGATAGAAAATGCAAAGAGAAAATTTTTTTCATTTGTGTACAAAATACGATTTTCATAGAAAACGAGGTATGTATAGAAAACGGAATTGGAGGAGGGAGGGGGATTTCAAAATGCATCTCTTCCTACAGTTTTTGAGCTACAGTAATAATTTTGGTATCAATGGATGCGGAAAGACTAAGGCATTACCATTAACTATTTGGAATTTTTTAAATTTCTATTTGAAAATTAAAAAAAAAATTTCGAAAACCAAAAAATTTTTGTGAAAAATTTCGACTTTATGACGTCATAACTTTTGATTGACAACGAATTAGGAGTCGTCATTTAGGTTATGGTGATTTCTTAGTCTTTCCGCATCCACTAAACTAAAATCATTACTGTAGCTTACAAAGTGTAGGAGGAGATGCATTTTGAAACCACAAAGTTCGAACCTCTAGCTGAAAAAAAAACAAATTAAACAAACATTAGCAATATCAACGTTCTTCATTGTTATTTATGGGGTCAGCTAGGCCCCTTGCAATCATGATACAGTAATAAAGAGACATTGGAGATCATATAGCAACATTGAACTGTGAAGAAACAGCACCAGCAAAGGTGGGGTGTAACCTGATGAACTACCATTTCCGCCTCTCCC
>JACJUY010008350.1:23530-38515 GCA_014220935.1 Platorchestia sp. MABIK | reverse complement strand
TGTGTGGTGTGGTGCATCAGTTGTGTGTGTGGTGTGGTGCATCAGTTGTGTGTGTGGTGCATCAGTTGTGTGTGTGGTGCATCAGTTGTGTGTGTGGTGCATCAGTTTTGTGGTGTGGTGCATCAGTTGGGTGGTGCGGTGCACTAGTTGTGTAGTGTAACGCGTCAGTTGTGTTGTGTGGTTTGATGCATCAGTTCAGCATGATGCCGTGTAAGTGCTACGAATGTAGCCACCTCATATGATGTATCAGAATGTACCACAAATCAGTTACGTTGTTTAACGCGTGAGTGTGTGAATGAAACACCCGTCCTATGCGCTACTTCAATAAACTAATTCTCCCAATTTTACGTCTGTGCTGAGCTTTTTACAGCAAACGAAAATATTAGGCTGTTTTCCACATGATTGCACACATCGCTATTCGCTTTACTCGCATCGCTATTCGTTTTGCACCCATTGCTGTTCATATTACTCGTTGCAAGGCATGAAAAAAAACTGTAGATGTAAAACTGTAAAACTGTAGAAAAAACTGTAAAACTTGATTGGAAAACAAAACTACAATTATTCTACATTAGTTTTAATTAATTATTAAAACTACTGTGTTAATAAAAGATTTTATCGAGACGGCGTAAGGATGTAAATGTTTTTTTTTTTAAATCAACCATCTTTTCCTTCCGAAACCTCCAAGGCTTCATTTTCTCAACCCAGTTTAGCGAGATTAAAAGCAATTTCTCAACTTGGGCCACGAAGGCCCAATTCTAGCAACACTCGCCAATTACTGTGCTCAAATTTTTGACTCCTATCATCCCAAAATAGATACGTTTCTCCAATTAAATGATCTTCGTCTATGGGAAAATTAGCTTTGTTCAACTTCAGCAACGAAATTAAAAATTTAACTCTGCTCAGTGCTAAAACTGAACTCGCATTCTGGAGAAGCTCGGCAATAGAGCGCATTTATGGCGTCTCTTGACTTTCCGAGGCAAGATCGACGGTGCGGCCCGAATGCACCTCACGAAGTGCCGCAGACTCTGGGTCTGGGACTTTCGACAAATTGCATGCGATCTCTTCGAGCCTTTCTCGCCTCAATTTGCTGGGAATAAACTGTTGCTGTGCTTCCCTCTCATTTTTCCCCATTTAATTGGAGAGAAGAAGTTTGCGGCAGCCAAACTTTGTTTAGTGAAAACTTTTTCTTTCTCCCCACAGACTTAGCCCGTGAAGTTGAAGACCTCTTCGCTGTACTTATATCTCAGCTTTGATTTATGAATTATTTGTAGGCCTTTTTTCCATGCCTTGCAAAATATTTCAGTGTTCTGAAATATGTCTTTATCTCAAATGGGGTTTGAAATGTCCTTATCTTAAATTAATCGTTCCGAACGTACACAAAACCCTTTCATTGGGATATTAATAGCGTATATATATATGGGAATTGGCATTTTCAAGAGGAAGATGTGAGGTCCCCAGCTTAAGGTTAGATAGGCCATTTTCGTGTGAAAATGTAATAGTTTTTGTTTAGCCATGGATCATCGTTATTCGGTTCACTGTTGTCCTGTTTTTCAGCACCTACTACTTTCTCCTTCAACTTTTGTCTTTTTACATGAAATTCTTTCTTAGCGTATGGTTTCTATGCACCTCGTGCATAGATTTCGCGTTCCCTTATCTCCATGCTAAATGGTGCCTTTTTCATTCTTATCTTTGGATCGCCTTTGTTGCTGATAGGGAGGCTTAAACTAACATCTAAACTTATCTAATCCGTCCTTGACACTTCTCGATTGAAGTGATATTATTTTACTTCTTACAAAAATGTATTTCAATGTTTTAGCATCGCACTGTCGTACACATGTTGAAAAATTTACTGTCAAACGAACAAATTGTGTATATGAGGCAAATTTGGCACTACAGCTTGTCGTATTGGAATGATGCACAAAGTGAATGCAAGTTTAAGGATGAGATGTAATAAGAAATTTAAGAAATATCTACAATATCTTTTTACACGTGACGTTAAAGAAAGTTCCTTAAGCGTTTGGTATGAGGTATTAACATTTTTTAATTGCTAATTATGTTTTAAAAATGGATACTAGGAACAGATGATGAAATCAACAATACAGCACGGTGAGACCTTTAAATTTTTTCCCGTAATTTTACCAAACGCAAAGCCCGGAACCACTTGTTACTCTTTGTTTCGATTTGCTAATGTAACTAATTTTGGGTCACTGTTCTCCGTAAAACGGGTACTAGGAACAGATGGTATCAACAATACAACGCTGTGAGACTTAAATTTTGCGCATGTTATTACACCGAAATTTACAGTGATCGAGTTCCTGAATTTTGTTTCTGTTTGCAGAGAGTAGACAGGGGATGCATGGTCGAGCAAGTATACACGATTATCAGTTTCATAGGTTTCTATACCGATGTACAAATAGATTACATGGGCTCCCGATTGGCAGGAACTGAGTCTAATAATAAAACCACACGTCTTGCAGACTTGTCTTAATTGTAGACTTGCCTTGCTGAGAGTTCGCTTCCAACTGACTGAGGCCGCCGACCTGCACCTAATATTGATTACTGGTTGATCATAATCAGCGCTTCAGAGCTGTAAGAAGCAGATCTTTCTTTCCTCGTTCAATGAGCGGAAGACTGGTAAACAATGTCTCCTTTATGAGCCCTTCAATTGCGTCGTCCTCTCGAAACATTTTTTATCTTGAGAAATGCGCGTTGATGCGAGAGGAGCGAGCGAAATTAACAAAAGTAACTTGGGCTAAACAGTTCATCTCTTAAAACGATAGTGTTTTCAGTCAACACTAGGCATTATTTTTGTCAAATAAAACTCTGCCAGATTTCTGCATGCCTGAAGTTTTTTTTGTTCTTGATTTAAAACGAAATAAAATCAATACACAGTCTAACTAGGCATCTTTCTTGCCAAATGGAACTTTGCCATATTTCTGCATGCCAAAAGTTATTTGTGTTCTTAATTTGAAACGAAGTGAAATCAACACACAGTCTAACTTGGCATCCTTCTTGTCAGCTTGAAATCTGCTATATTTCTGTATGCATGAAGGTTGTTTTGGTCTTGATCTTAAACGAAATGGAATTAATTTATCAGTGCTCTGACATCTTAAAAGTTGAAGGGTCTTTATGAGGGTTAAGGTTGTGGTAGTTTATTTGAAAGGAATTTATTGATTGCGAAAATTCAATTGTTAATTGCCCTGTTCGACCGGTATTTTCTAAGGATGAACCCTATTTTTAGAACATGTGCCAAATCTGCGACGTTAACCACAGCTGCTGGACTCGCTGGGTTGACATCAGGTATACAATGCTCCACAGAATCACAACGCAAAGACTGCCTTTTTAAAAGCCGTCGCTGCAGCCGATAACGAGAGTCTTTCATCAGAAGATGTCGCCTTGCAACTGCTATTGAGTACGAATTCCTTACGTTTGCACCCATGTTTGAGAGCGTGCAACAGTCTGAAATGTGCAGTTAGAGGGCTTAGAGAGGGGCTCAATTTTCGTGTATAGGGAAACGTCACATATGTGGCATGAGATAGATGAAGCCTCGAATAATGAACTCCACAAGGTTTCGTCGTGGCTTAAAGCTAATAAGATTAGCCTTAATATCAACAAAAAAAATATATTACATTCTCATACAATAAAAATTAATCTCTCCCACGCATTAAAATTGGCGAAGGTAAAATCGAAGAAACCAACTAATGTAAATTTCTGGGCATCATAATAGAAAAACATCTGACCTTCAAAGAGCACATCGCTCATATTAGTTCTAAATTATCAAAATCCATTGGAATCCTAAATAAAGTAAAAAATTTCCTGCCTGAATCAGCCTTACAAATGCTCTACCGAACGCTCATTTCACCATACTTGCAATACGGAATAGAAGCATGGCACGGAACAGATAAAAATAAAACAATAAAATTTTTACTCTGCAAAGAAGAGCCATCAGAGTGGTATAGAACCTAGAATATAATGCTCACACAAATGATTCATTCAAAAATTTACAAATACTTAAACTTTCGGATCTCTACGAAATCTCCACTTGTAATTTCATTTACAAAACATTAACAAATGATGGCGACAATAGCCTAAAACAATTATTAACTGCGCAAACTGGACATCATGACCATTTAACCCGAAATAGATGTAAATTCATGCTTCCTTATTATTCTAAGGCCCGGTCGCAACACAGTATCCTCTTCGTTGGAACTAAAACTTGGAACTCAATACCTGCGGAGATCCGTGAAAGTAATTCTTACAAAGTATTCAAAAAAAATCTTGAGTCTCACATCCTATCAGAATACTAGTCGTGTAAGATCACCAAGTCAAATTTTGCCTCCTACACGTCTGATCCTAATAATGTGATTTGCCATGGTTAATATCGCCGATCTTCAGTCTGTTCTTAAAAATCGTTTATCGAATATACTTTTAAATATAGTCCATATGACCTATACTGTAAAATGAAGCATCAAATATCGAGTTAATTATCTCTTTGATCAGTCAAATGCGAAACTAGATTAAGTGAATTAGGTTAAACTTTATTGTACACATTAGAATAATGTGATGATAGGATGCCCTAGAAGTCGCTGAACTTGTTCGGGCCCACAGGTAGCTATACGCAAATTTGACCATTGTACTAGACCTAAGAAACATTCCACCTCTGTAACACCTGTGGTAAATAAATTGTTTAAATTGTTTAAATTGTTCAAATCTTCCGAACACAAATGACGGATTAAGCTTTAAATCAGCTGTATAAATGATACCGCTTTAAATTTGTCGTGTAGATAATGCTTCAGCTTTACATCTGCTACGAACTTGAAAGACTAAGACTCATATTTTCTACACTGATAATAAGTTAAGCTCTAAATCTCCCATGTAGATAAGGCTTGACATGTGCGACGTACATAGGGGATTAAAACTAAAATCCGTCGGATATAACATGGGGATAAATTCACAATTTAATGATGTGGTAGTGCGAAAAGGCCTCGCCCTCGCCATATTCGTGAGTGGGACCAAACCTCACAGCACCCCGGTGTGTGAAAGGCAAGCCTTACAGCGGAGATGTGTGGACGTGCGCATTACAAATACATTAGTTGGACGTTTGCCTCTGATCCCAGTGAACCGTGGAAAATCTATCTCATTTTACCCGTCTGAGGACTAACACGAGCACATTAAGCTTCACCCATGCCATGTGTGAGGGGTTTTATCCAGTGTCTGTGTTTTTTTTACGCTTTGCATGAGGCAACATCCACTTCTCAGAGAGCTTTAAATCGGGTGTGTGTTTTTGTACGTTTCGTGAAAGGCAGCGTCGACTTCTCAGAAGCCATGCTGGAAAACAGCCTCACGTCTGAGGACCCCGGCTGTTATAAGCCGTCATCGCTGGCTCCAATAGCTGTTCCATAGCGAAGTACTCCATAACGGTCGCGTAAACCACAGTTCTGTACGACCGGCTGCCGGCTTGCTGGTAACCGAACAACTTCAGTCGTTATTGTTCCGAGAAGTTCATTGGAACGCCCAAGGGCTCCTCGAAATCTGAATGGCTACTCGAAATTCGTTCAAAGTTGCTCAGAATGTGCCGTAACTATCGTTGACCTTATTTCACTAAGTCTGCTCATTTTAGATTGACGTCATTGAATTATTTAAAGTCGAGCATAGTTGAGCGAAAACTGTCACTCGTTATGGGTTTGCTTTGGTTTGAAAAATCTGTTTGTGTTTGTTTTACTGTTTTTCAAATAATTTAACTCTAATTTCATTTTTGAAATTGATCGTTGCCTGGAAGATTCAGTTGAATTCACGGTCACCACCTACTTATAGTTCCCGAGCATTTAAATGTCTACTTGGCCATCAGCAGATGCTACAAGTGGATGGAGTTCTTATGAATTTATGTTGCCCGTGAGTAGATGTAAGTAGAATTCTCACTCCCAGGGTGCAAATGTGAAGCCGCGAGCTGAAAGTTAGCACTTCACTGCATGAATTATTTTTGGAGATTTGGAAATGTACTCGTCAGTAATGGCGTCCAAACTGAACCCTACCGCTTGAGGAGTGTATCGAACACGTATCATTCGCGTTCATTTTATGTATAATATGTCTTATTTGTGGAATTAACCTTGGAAGTGCACCTGCCTCAATTATTTTTAGACACATCAAAATTCCGTATGTGTCGAATTCGTCATACCATGCAGTGAAGAGTTGGGTAGGCCTTCCTGTAATTCATATGACATAGAGGTTATATGGTTTTCT
The DNA here is from genome assembly GCA_014220935.1 of Platorchestia sp. MABIK. Taxonomy (NCBI): domain Eukaryota; kingdom Metazoa; phylum Arthropoda; class Malacostraca; order Amphipoda; family Talitridae; genus Platorchestia; species Platorchestia sp. MABIK. The sequence continues at coordinate 32,275 of JACJUY010008350.1, read as the reverse complement.
TCCGGATCACCTTTTTTCGGTTCAATACTGTCCAGTTTTCCAGCCCCTGTTCATTTCTTCAGCTTTTATTCTTTTTCATAAACTTCCATCTCAACTTTCTCTTTCAATGCGTAGCAAATCTTGCGTGGGATATTCTATTAACTCTATCGTAAATAGTGTCTTTCTCCTAGGTCTCTTTGAAAAACAACGTTGTCTGGGTTAGAGAGACCTACACTAACTTATAATGCTATCTACCTACGTGAACTAAACTAAATTAGGATTTCATTAAAACTCAAGACTTCCATCAGTCTGTGCTGAAAGAGACACTCTATCTTGATTAAAACGTTAGTTTCATGTGTCAGAATGGACTGAAGTGCTAATGAGTCTGTCTCAACCAGTCTAAATGTGAACAATTTGGACTTCGGATTAGCGACAAAAAATTCTCACTTTCACTATTTCACATATTAATACCCATTAATTTGTAGCAACATCTTCCCATTCCACTAAAATTAACAAAATCACATCGCATTTGTCTGTTTATATTATACTGAAAAAATACCTGTTACTCACATTGGGCTTCAAAGACCTCAACACCTCATGCCTGAAATTCAACACTTCGACCGCAGTTCAATAAGCCGAAGTTCAATGTTCAAAGCAAATTTAAAGTCAATTCTAGTAAGAAATTTTGAAAATAGCAAACATTAACTGGATCATGTCTTTATTTAGCTTTAATTAAGTATTTATTAAAATTGAATTTGCGACTACTGGTCGGTCAGCAGCATCATGAAAATCCTTTCCGTGGTCAACAGCGCCGCACGTTGCAGCCAAAGCGTTAAACTTGCCAGACCTGAGGCCTTGAACCTAATCGTTAAACGTCAAATAAAACAGTCCATTCTTACACAGAGGGGCAGACATTTGCAATGGGTAACCTTGAGGGTTGACCATGATTGGTTGGTTATTTTGAGTTTGTGACGCATTTTTTCACGTATAAATCAGAGTACCGAAAATTAGGTACAGATAATAGATACAAGTACATAATTCGGTACGAAGTACCATGTATTAGCTATAGATATTAGGTACTGAATAATAAGGTACAGATGCGACGGATTGGTAAATTACAGTAAAATCGGCTCTGTGTTCTGGATGGACTAAGGCAAGACATGCAAATACAGAGCTTGACAGTCAATCCTGCATTCACGAAACGGCTGCTTTCGACAGTCAATCCTGCATTTTCGAGACGGCTGCGATAGTCAATATTGCAGTTTCGAGACGGTTGCGTGCGACAGTCAATCCTGTATTTTCGAGGCGGTTGCGTGCGACAGTCAATCCTGCACTTTCGAGACGGCCTGGAATCCTAAAAATGCAGGATTGCCTGCAGCAGCCGTCGCGAAAATGCAGCATTGACTACCTCACCCTGTATCAGACGAGGCGTGAGTATCGGCCAGCACGGGCTAGATTTGAACTCACGCATACGAAGCAGGACGCCGGGCCTGATTGCAGTGGTCGATAAGCAGATTTGTGGGCTGCGCTGCCAATACTCTGAAAGGAACGCTTTAGTTTGCGCAGGCGGCGGCTTGAGCAGCACCAGCCAGCTTTCTCTGATACTTTTGTCTTGCTTTGTCGCTTAATACACCTTTTTACACTTGATATGTGGAGCTCAGAAAGCTGTTATGTGGTCTTGCATCTATTTTTGGAGGCCTCAAACGCTGTTCTTCTCTTGTGATTCAAAGATTGATCTTGTTCTTCTCGCACCGTTCGTAGCTCATTACAGCTCTTTACACTTGAAATATGGAGCTAATAATGCCATTATAGTGTTTGTTCTTCTCTTACCTGTCGTATCTACGCTATTCTCCTCTCGATTGATGCTGTTCTTTTCTCATCATTCGTAGTTCCACTTAATGTGTGGCGCTCAAAGTGCTGTTATATTGTTCATCTCTCACCTTTCGTAGCTCAACACGCTTTCTTCTCCCTTAATTTACAGCTCTCCGCTGTTAATCTCTCACTATTCCAAGCTTAATACACCGCGTTCTCTTTGTTATACGGCCCTCGATTTGCTGTTATCTTGTCATCTTCTATACACGCGATTTTTCTTTTGATACAAAGTTAGATGTCGTTCTTCTCTCACCATTCGTAGATCAATACACTGATTGCCACTTGACTTTTGAAGCTCAATATGCTGTTATGTTGGTCTTCTCTCAACATTCGTAACTAATACGCTATTTTTCCCTCATAATTCACAACTCGATGATGTTTTTCTTTGACCTTTCGAAAACGGTGATTTTTATTCGATATTTGAAGCTCTAAATACTGCCCTTACTCTTCGGTAAAGAAAATTGAAGATTGTACATCAATTCTTAGACGGCGTGGACATGTACACCGTTGTTGGAAATCCCTATTGTGTTGAATTTTCTTCCTCCACCCAGCCGCTCTTTTTATTTCGGTTATGGCTTCAATTATGAAGAAAGAAGACGGTAATGTGCGCCAAACTTCGTGAGAAAAATTCTCTGCTGATTAATGTCCAGGCGATGCATTTTCGACGAGTTTATTTGGATTTCAATCATTTTAGGCAATTTTTATAACTTGTGTTCTTATAACTGGTCGTAGTTGACGGACTGTCTCACGTCAGTGTTTTTTAAGGACATGTTCGCGACAATTTTTACTTCTACGATGCATAGTAAATGTTATTAGGTTACCCACACAATCATCGCCCGTCACATCGATAGTTATTAATATTCAACTATTTGTGTCGAGCATTATTTCATCTAGCATCTATTTGTGTTTATCATTATTTCATTTAGCATCTATTTGTGTTTAGCATTATTTTATCTAGCATCTATTTGTGTTTAGCATTATTTTCATCTTGATTTTTTTACTGAATGCAGCTCTGTATTTACTCAGAGTTTCAGGAATTTAAAACTTGCCTGGATTTATTTGAAGCTATGTGGGAGAGAAATTTTGGCTTCGTCTGATCAAGAGAAAAATCTTTTATGAGAACACACATGGAATGCCTCTTCATCAATTTTTTCGGAAACAGTATTTCGTAAGGCCAAAATAATGTGGAAAAATTGTATTTCCATTCAATCCTCGAGGCTGAAAAAAATCTCCCATTACAGTTGAAAAACAATGAGCTAATTAACAGATTTATCTTCCGGAAGCAGTTTAATTCAGGGCCGCAATATTCCATAAAAAATATAATTTACATCCCTCGTGTCTGAAACGTGGAATAGTTTGGCTTCCGTCGACTAAGGTAACCTGGAGACGAATACATGTCATTTTTATCAGGAAGCCTGCTATATCCCTTCAGAGACAGGAAAGATGTTGAAAATGGAGAGGTGCACTAATTGGAAACCTAAGACGGGCTAGGCACACCGGGGCTACAGAAAACAGAGCTGGCTGCGTTGACCGGACTTTGACCGCAACAGGTTAGGCTGCTGCTGGCTGCATTGACCGGACTTTGACCGCAACAGGTTAGGCTGCTGCTGGCTGCTTTGACCACTATAGGTTAGGCTGCTGCTGTCTGCTTTGACCGCTATTGGTTAGTCTGCTGCTGTCTGCTTTGACCGGACTTTGACCGCAACAGGTTATACTGCTGCTCAATATTCAACTCAAATTTAAAGTCAATTGTAGTGAGCAATTTCGAAAATAACAAGCATTTACTGGATCGTGCTTGCATTTAGTTTTAATTAAGTATTCATGAAAATTGAGTTTGTGACTACTGGTCGGTCAGCAGTATTATGAAAATCCCCTCCGTGGAAAACCGGTGGCGCACGTTGCATCCAAAACGTTAAGGATGAGCTTAGAAGTGATGTCACTTCTTTTTGGGTCAGAGAGCAGCGCTATCTTCTACGTGGAGACATTCTAAACCGACCTGCGTTGTGGGAGGAAACTGTCCAGGCTTGAGTTATATTCCCACACTGCGTTACGCAACTGAAGGAAAATTAAAAACCTCTGTGCCCTGGCACTCCAGACAGACGCTTTTGAGCAGAACCGATGTTTATGCAAGCTTTAACACGATTCCTGCATGTTGGGCCATATGAGTACCAGTCGGTAAATTGCTTATTCACGTTCCAGTATAAAATAACGCCACTTCATGTTTCGCGACCTCTTTAGGAAATACCTGTTATCATACCAGGTGAAGTGTGTCGTACAATTATATGTCGTATTTCGTAGGAAGTATAAAAATTTATTCGAGCAATAAAGTCAATTTCCTTATTTTGCCACTTATAACCTAACCAATCCAACCGCTTACAACCACGCAAATGCGGTAAACACGACAAGTTTAACCCAGTACACCGGGATTTTAAGGAAAACTCACGTCGGCACATAATCAAGTTTTTGACATGATTATGTCCCAACTTCCCCAGCTGATGCCAAGACGGCTTCGATTTTACTGATTGATTCTCCCAAAGTTTTCTCAACATAAAAGTTCGTACAAGCTGTAAATGCTTCATAAAATCTGCCCTTTCTGCTCAACATAAATGAATTGATATTCTCGAAGTTCTGGAAGTGAGTTTTATTAGCATTTTACTGCAGTACGAGGCATAAAATAGGTATCAAATTGTACGATGTATGATGTTTATTTCTACCAAGCTAGGACGCATTTCTCACGCATTTCTACTTTTAAAAATACCCTTTCACAGAAACACTAAATTTAATGTACTACTGCTACTCTATGTTGATGTAGGTTTTTGTAATTTTTTGTTAGAAATACAAAGCAAAAACAACTGGGTAAAGTATTTCTAGTAATCGACTTTTACGTATAAATACTTTGAGGCTAAAGAATCTCGACGACTATTTTCTAATTCCTCATAATAACAGCTCCTGAACATAAAAATAACTTATCTGAGTGATATCAGTATCAGTTGTTGATTCCAGAACATTGCCTCCAGCCGCATGCGGAAGTTCGATCAGAATTCTTCTAAGTGAAGGCTAACAAAAACTTCAATTCCAGCCAATTGTTTAATGCGTAGAAAGCAGTTCATTTCTTGTATTCAAATTCCGCTGAAGAATTTCTGATCGCTGCTGTCCGCCATGTTTTAATATTTCACAATGCAACAGCAATAGACTTAGCAGCAGCAGCAGGAATAGCAGCAGTTGCAGGAACAGCAGAAGATAGTATTACAGCAGAAGCAGCTGAAATAACAGAAATAGTAGGAATAGCAGGAATACCCGAAACTGGAAAAACAGCAGCAGCAGGAGATTCAGTAACCGGAATAGTAAACGCAGGAATAATAGCAGCTTCAAGAATAACAGCAGCAAGAAAACTGCAGCAGGAATATCAGTAACAGGAATTGCAGCAGTAGCAGTTTGAAAGACAGCAGCAGCGAGATTAAGAGCAGCAGGGATGCCAGCAGTAGCAGTTCGATAACAAGAGCAGCAGCACAACTGTGAGACAGTGTCGGCGCACATATGCCAGTGAGTGTCGAGCAAATCCTGCGAGCATTTCAGTCCGCCGAATATAAACGTCACCGAGGCTCCCCAGGCGCTCCTGGTTTTCAAATCCTTGGCGTTGGTCTTTCTGTGCTTTGAATATTTCCCTGCGGGCCTGAACAGGAGTGAAAAATCTTCTCAAAAAAGATAGTAAAAGTGATGTGTTCGTAGAGTAAGTGCAGTGTTCTTCAAGATTTAGTCGTCGAACTTGAGATTTTTGGAATTTTGCTCGAGTTTTTTTTTTTTTAGGTGATGCAGAGTGCACTAAGATTTAGGAAAAATTTTAAACTCGAAAATTAAGTGTGACGCGAAAATTAGACGTCGAAACTTTCCTTTGTGGAGGTAGAAAAATTGACTTGATCTACCTGTACTGAGGTGTGGAAATAATTTTGATGTAACGTATAGCATACATTGAGAAAAGCTTCAGTGAAGGAGAAGTAGTCTTTCTGGAATGCCCCCTGATACGTTGGTGCTGTTTCGCGTTTTTATTTTGTATTTTTTTCACTACATTCACCGTTTTATTTGTCCTAACTTGCAATACAGCGCAAATGCAAAAATAACGCGTCTAGCATCTTCATTCTTCCCGTACCTATGGGAAAGCTTAACTTACAACTTTGAGCCTAAAAACTACATTACGTCCCGTACATGAAGCCGAAATTCTCGCCACAAACTGTGGACTGATAAGCCAGGTTGTCGCCTGGTGCGTCTTGCCCAGGACTTTGGTCAAATTCGTCTGAGCAGAACTCAGCCAGTCGGTTGCGGCTCAGGAGTCCCCATCAGTTGTTTGGAGCGACTTTAATCCGCATTACTGAGTGCTAAACTTTTAATTACGGCTGCTGGTTAATCTTCTCTAATATATGGAGGTAATTTTCGCCCTCAACTTTGGCGTTCAATGACCAAAGTCCCCAGTTCACTTTTGTCCTTCGCCCTACCCGTGACGTCACCACTCGCACTCGCTCATGCTTTGCGTGCTTTTTTTTCCTGTTGCGTCATTTGTTCCAGGCTTCTTTGGTCATGAGATTTTCTTCTAAGACTGACTAGTTTACTTACAATATGGTCTGCTGGGCCTTGTGAAAGGGACTTGACGTACGGTCGGTTTTCACGCAGGTCGGTCTTGAGCTTATGGTTGGGTACACCTTTTGTTGAAATAGAATTGTTTTTTTTATTAGTTTAGGAGCGTTTTTACCAATTTGCAACTGCCTTGATTTTCAGCGCCAACTGATTTCTCCTCCAAATTGCATTTTATTAATTTACTCATTTCCCAGTTTTCTTTTTTCAGGCGCAAGAAAACTTGTGCATTGTCTCCGTTCCTTTCCTTGACTCTGTACCTAATGGTCCCTTCCTGCTTCATCTTTTCGGAACACCTCCATTGTGATTAGGGAAACTTACTATATCTGATCATAAACTTAAACTAATCTACTAAACTCTAATCTACTCGCGTTTTTCACACAGGTGCATACTATTACATTGAGCGCTGTGCACACACAGTTAGATCGCACACTTGTGTAATGAGGCGCGATTTTTCGCCTAATTTTTACCCTTAGGTTCGTAAATTTTCACCCTTATTTACTTTAAAAATTGAATTAGGCGTTTTCGTCTCACTTGATTTTGTTGATGGGTGAATATAGGTACTTAGATTTCTAAAATTGTTGTATGTGTTTCGAAATGTAATAGGGACTATCACTTTAATCGCTTGCAGGCTTTTTGGAGACTAAACAAATCGGCTTGAATTACTATGAATTCCTTCGTGACACGTTTGACATTAAAACGCAATCATTACGTACGTCGTGTAACAATTTAACTACTTCTAATTTGAAATTCTCTTCTCGTGATTTTTTGCCTTTTCAGCAAAAAATTACGTGTTTTTGTTTTCGACTCGCTATGAACATCCTTACTGAATCACATTATCGTGTTCCGTATTTGAACGAAAGACTTTAATCTTATTATGACTTTAAAGTAGCGTTTTAAAATTTAACAAACTGATTCAATCGCTTCTAAATTATTTTCTTGTCAGCACGCGGCACTGTACGGCACGATGTAAGTCTCGTCCAACGGTACGATGTAAGTCTCGTCCAACGGTACGATGTAAGTCTCGTGAATTTATGACTTGAAATTAGTTTTTAAAATCAGTCATTATTGCACACACAATCGTGCGCACGATAAAAATTCAATTTAAAGTTACGATCAATCGTAAATCTACTTTACATGTAGGTAGCACTTTGACAAGCGACTTGAAATGTGCATTACGAGTTCAAAAACAGCTTGTGTCGCGCGTTCTGTTCCTTTCAATGATGTTTCAATCGAATCTTTCTGGAAAAGCTCACGCCTCTTCACTATAAACTTTAGTTCTCACAGTCCCATTTACGGTGAGTTAACCGTCTCGTTCAACTTGAAACTATTGCCTTCCATAACCGTTACCGAGGCCGACATTCGCCGAATAAGGGAACGGGAAGGATTTTATGCCCGCTGAAGATTTTCCGGCAGATGCCATTCTCTGTCGCAATGCTCATCGAATGGACTGTGAGCGATGTAATTATATGGCCTCGCGACTGCTGCTTTTCCCCAATGAAGGGCTCAGTCTTCTTTGTCGTGCGGCTTGAGCTCTAATTATAGCCGAGCGTCGTCATAAAAACGACCAATCCCTGAACAGAAACAAACTTCCTCAGCTCGGACCTGGTTTTGCTCCAGACGATGGGACAGGTAACATCGCCGGAATATTAACGTCACAAGCTCGTGGATGGAAGACTTGTGAGAATTGGACATGTTATTCTGTCTTACCAGGAGTGCGTTGAACCTCTGTGTTATCTTGTGGTGATCTAGAAAATAACAGCACCGGGATTGGAGAAATCATTTTATTATTTATTTTTAAATCTCCGAGAGTGTGTTGAACCTCTGTGTTCTGTTATGATCTATCAAGCTATGTCACCGTGGTTATAAGAATCATTTTATCCAAAATTTTCAAATCTCCGAAAGTGTGTTGAACCTCTGGGCTCTGTTGTGGTGATCTATGAAGTTATGGCACCGTGGGTGCAGAAATAATCATATTCTTTATTTTTAAATCTCCGACCTGTAACATTTCAATCGATTTGATGTCTGAATTTTATTTTCCATGCAAAATAACTTTGGACAAGTGTAATGGAAAATGCTGATTGGTTTAATTATAATTTTCTCACATTTAAGCTATCAACCTGAATGCATGGCCACAATGTGTCTCATCGTAATCAATATTTGCAGGAAAGTTTTCTCAATCGATTTATTTCGTTTGAACCGACATTTTAGGTATCTAAGTATTTCGATAGTAAACATGTTGATGAACGTGTGAAGAAATTAAAAATA
>JACJUY010008349.1:0-31433 GCA_014220935.1 Platorchestia sp. MABIK | reverse complement strand
TTGCAGCAGTTCGTTTCCTGCTGCTGTGTGTGCCCGTGTCAATGTTGCAGGTTGCAGCAGAAGTTACAGGGTGCAGAAGTTCGCTTCCTGCTGCCGTGTGTGCCCGTGTCAATGTTGCAGGTTGCAGCAGAAGTTACAGTATGCAGAAGTTCGCTTCCTGATGCCGTGTGTGCCCGTGTCAATGTTGCAGGTTGCAGCAGAAGTTACAGGTTGCAGAAGTTCGCTTCCTGCCGCCGTGTGTGCCCGTGTCAATGTTTGTGTGTGAGAGAAAGCTGCTCTCGCGCTGCCGCTCATGCATGTGGTCTGCAGGGCGCAGCTGTCGCTCCAATTCTGCCTGTATGAGCAAGAGCTCACAGCGGGACACCCGCCGCTGCTTTCTCCGCACTTGCACACTCTAGCCTCTATTGACCTTCGGAATGTCAACCTGAGATTGATGATGTGTGTTTTCAAAATTTGATCTAACAAGTATTCTCTTCGAGATATTTAGCCGTCTTAATTTTAGTTTTTAGTTTTTTAGTTTAGTCTTTTTAATTTTATTCAGTCTTCTTACATGCGTTGCATTTCACGTCTTGAGATTCGGATTTTATATCTGGTTTGTTATTTAATCTGCATCCTATTCGTTCTCTTCTGTTGGTATGTATAAAGGTTAAAAAATTACGTTCATCATACATGCATCGTGTTCACTATTTCTTTCTTATCTGAGAGGAATTTTAATATCTACAGTACTGGCTGTGGATTCTCTTTTAGCGAGGAAAATCTGTTTAAAATTTTAAGCTTACTTTTGATTTTGGGCAAAACGTCAGAATTGGATATCGTGTGTCACGTTAAACCTTATATCAATTACGCGAATCCTTGTTTTGGTAATGAGACAGCGGCTGAAGTTCAAGCTTTGGGCGATAAAATAACACCAGCACTTGGGATATTTATTGCCCTTTACTGTCTGTAAGAATAATTCCCGTGGGTCGTTTACATAACATCAAAGATTTATTTGTTGAGAAGTCTACAGTGCCACATAATTTGCCAGTTTTCGAGCAACCCACTGTGCGACACAAAACGGGCACACGCCGCTCGGTTTAGTTACGAAGCAGAAGTTATAAGAGCAGCAAGTGTTTGGTGCAGTGCTTGCCAGATGTTACAGAAATAAAAATAGGCGATGTTGATGGCCGGGAGTGCGGCGCCTGCACGCTCCCACGAAGTTCAGGCATGTGAACGTTCTCTACGTAACTCACCATTATTTATCATTAAAAAACGAAGCCCATTTCATACGATAAGAGGCTGGGATAACTCACTCAATTATTTTCTACTTTAGGAAAGTCTCGATTGGCAAGTGTGAAGTATGTTACTAAGCAGAGAAGTCGGTTCCCAGTTCTGTTGCACTGACCCCGGCGCTAATCAGAGTAGGCCTACAGAGGGCAACCCCGTCATGTCTTGAAACATTTCCAGGGCGCGGGCATTCGCAGCTTAGCCGAGCGGAGCCAACTTGCGGAAAAGTTTGGTTAAATGTTTTTATCATACATTCTAATTATGCACGGTGGGGTTAAAATGCAGAAATTCGGTTGGGTGACCCCAACCGAATTTGCAACTGTAGCGTTTATCCATGTATTTTAACATGGTTTTGTGACTTTTCCCAAATAACTGAAACTGATTAATCTTTATGTGCTTTGTTATTTTAATGAAAGGTTGGGGTTAAATTGACGCCACGGCGTAAGTTTGCTTGAAATAATATCATGCATCCACGGGCTAAGGACTTATCTTGTAATCAGAATGACTTAATTCTTGTTAAGAATTAGCATGGCTTAATTTTAGTTAAGAATTAGAATGACCTTATTATAATTAAGGAAGTTTCCTTTAATTAGAATCTCTTGGAATTCCAATCTCTTAACAACGAAACAGACATTTTGCATGCAAGATCTAATCCTGAATTGCGCCTTTCTAATCCTTATTTTGAATTCACACTTCAAGGTGAAAAATATTTAGATGAGTGTGGAAAAAGATCAATTTTTTTAAAATTAGAGAACTGGCTAATATTTGCAAAGCGTAAAATTTTCAAAGTACTTTTGTTATTGTGATCCTCTTCCGTGTGAGCATCTCTGATTCTCTAGAACTTAAAGTGCTGCTTTTCAAGACGTTCAATAATTGATAGAATGAAATAACTTTATGCTTATGTTTATTGCAAAATTAAATAGTCTGCTTTTCAAGTAAAGAAGCTTCACAATTTCTTGCTTTCCACTTTCTAAATCGCTTCCATCTCCTAAGTTCCCACCAAGAGCCGAAGGATGCAGCACGGAACTGAAGGATGCATACTCTGAAAGGATGCAGCACGGAACTGAAGGATGTAGCACGGAACTGAATGATACGTGGTTGTTGGCGTGTGCCTCTTTATTTCTCTAGAAGTTAAAGCGCTGTTTGTTTTAAACGTTCAATAATTGATGTAATGACATCTTAATGCGCACGTTTTTTTGCAACATAAAATTTTCTGCTTTTCATCAAATTGACTTCACAATTTTTTGGACGCAACTTTTTAAATGTCGTCTATCTCTCAAGTCCCCACGAAGAGACGAAGAATGACTGAGGGATGCGCGGTTGTTGACATCTACTGATGATAATTTTTCCTCCTTCTTCCACTTTAAAGACTCAAATCTTGAACGCTTGTGTAGGCTTCTGATCAATACGCGATGTGAGGGTTAAATGTCACCATTTACTTCGATAGTTGCTGGAGGAACAGCTCGTCGCATCAGGAATTAGTAAGTCAATTAATTATGGAACATGAAATGAACTTCCCATGCACTTAAAATGCTGAGCGCAAAATTGATAAATTGGTGAGGAAAAGAGCTAATTGTGAAGAACCGGCGTGTTCGAACGAGTGGACTCGTCATTTGTGGACAACCAGCGCTGCAAATGGCGAAGTTCACTCTCAGTAACCGCTCAGTCATTCGATGAGTTTCAGAACAACAAATAACAAAACGAGCCAAAAACAACTGTATGAACAAAGATTGTTCAGAAGAAAAGTTGTTATTGTCCGAAAGTAAGGCTATCCCACTGTTTTTATCGTGTTTATAAGGTATTGTTTAAGAGCTAAGGTCCAGGGACATGCGATTGAGCTCGTAAGGAGTAGTTTCCAGTAAACTAAAATTTAATTCAAACTGAAATAGTTGACCTAGGAAACTGAAACTTCAAAACGTGGGGAATCTGACGGAGAAACTTCAGTCAAAATGAAACTGTGAATAATATTTTACTGATTATTCTAGTCCTGAGAAGTTTCCTTTGGAATATTTTATGAGCCCTGCGACGAAACGCACCGCAGTACTTTGGTCGATGAGGACGTGTTTCCATACACGTCGCAAGTTGCGGGAAGTGTAGAGAACGAGCAAGAATGTTTTCGTGGGGCCGGTGGCGTTGTAATCAATACACACGATGGATAAATTAAAAAATAACGATATAAACACTTTCAGGCATTATTATTTTTTTCAGAGTATGAATGAAATTGAAGCATACAATATATCTCAATCTTTCTTTATGTATTCCCTGCGTTTGCTCTAGGCGTGTTCACCAGACCCCATTTTGTAAAGGTCACTCTACTGCCCGTGCGAGGCTGTGGTTGCAGGGAAATGCACTCGCGCTCTGTGATGACCGCCTCCAACGTAAATTACGCCTGAAGATCTTATGAATGGAATTTGGGCCTTTGTGATACTTTAGACGTCGAAAATGATACAGATGACAGCACGTTGCCATGTGAGGTTGCGAGCGCAAGCATGTCTGACACTCAGACAGTTTTGTGATGCTGCTGCTGCTCTAATTTTGTGATGCTGCTGCTGCTCTAATTTTGTGATGCTGCTGCTGCTCTAATTTAGTGTTGGCGAATAATTCAAACTTCGATGCGTAGGAGCTTTTCCACGAGACGAAGAACATATGCGGCGGCTCATATTATTCTCAAATTTTCTGATAACAGATGCTGTTCTTCTTAGTGGCAACATCATCCAAAATAAGTTACTGAAATATCTACGTAAACTACACAGAAGAACTGTACATGAAATGTAAAGCCCTTATGATGAATTTTTTCTAGAGTGACAGGATATTTGTATGTTGCAATTTGAAATGAAGGACGAATTCGACAAAGAAAAACATTTGTTTTCGGTGATGTGTAAATTCTTCCCAGCTACGCTCTCCTGCATCTCTGCTCTCCGTGAGCACGAGCTCCTTTGAGCTCAACTCGTTTTCCTTCAGACGTTTGTTTGCTTCTGACACTTTGCCAGTACCAGCAATACATTTTAATATTCTGACAGTCCAGCAATATTCAACAAAATAAATTAACAATATTCATGAAGAAAAATCAATTGTAATCATAAAAACAAATTGATAATATCCATCAAACTAAATCAGCAATATTCATCAAGATATATCAACAACATACATTATGACAAATTAACAATTTTCATCGCAACAATGCCCGCAATCAAACTCCAGCACTTCAAATGGTAGAGCCCTCATACGAGAACATTTTTTAAGACATTACTGAAAGTCATCCCACATCAGTTGCAAATTTGAGCTGATGGTTCATGGTTGAATAGTTGATTTGATTGCAGGTGTCGTTCAAAACAAAAATTAGTGCAGAAACTCAGGAAATTGTTGTTCTATTGTTCCACTATGCAAGTAGTTTTGATGGATCGTTCTAAATGAGTGACCAAATGTTGGGGCGAGGCAAGGTGGGGCTCTGGCTCGTTGTGACGATGGCTCCCCAAAGGACAATTAAAGTGGTGCTCATTCTTTCATTCTAAAGACTCAAATCTTGAACGCTTAATTATGTAGGCCACTGATCAATGCGTGATGTGGTTTGGAATTGATCAATGCGTGATGTGGTATTGATATTGATCAATGCGTGATGTGTTTTCTCACTAGTGCTGTGAGAAGCTTCAGCATCGATTTAATATCGAAGTTTATCAGCTGATGCAATCATTAGCTGGACAAAAGCAAATCAGTGGCTATGCAGGTTACGCTCGGCGAAATTCAAGCGTAAACTGACCATGACCTTCTGAACAGATCGTCCGTAGCGTTGCCGTAGCACATGGCAAGGTTCTCGTGTATCTCCTGAGACGAGTAGCGAAATTTATTGCTTAAGCGAAAAATTTCTGTACATGAACTCCACGAGGTAGACTCGAAATGCTCTCCCTGATTCTTAGGAATACGAAGTTCACAACTTCACACATCTCTGACTGATGACAAGTAACAATGAGAAACAACTTTAGAAGTTAACGATTATTATATGGCTGCTTCCTCACAAATTTGTGTAAAACTTGAGCAAAAATCAAGTGGAAATCAAGGGGTGGTGGCAGCTTACCATGACGGCTGCCAGAACTGCGCAGAGAGATAGGATCGCGAGGCGATGTTTGCTTCATTTACTGAAAAAAGAATATTATACCCTGATGAAGTTGTTAAATATCACCATGTGCATTAGCTTTTCAAATGCATAGCAACTAACGTCAGGATAAAATACCGATTACTGTCGGCCGAGTTGGTACAGATTTATAATGCCTGACTAAGAAGGGCAGTTGTGACTTTTCTCTTAGAGAAGAAACACCGCGCTCGCACTGTTGGGTTTCAAAATTTCTAACCTCCTCCACGAAAGGCGAGGGCTCGCACTCACTTGAAGTCATGCATCATATGTGGGGAAAGCACGGCTGGAATTGGGGAGAAATTAACACCATGAGTGCAGCAAGTAAAACTGAAGTTCAATATTCAACTCAAATTTAAAGTCAGCTGTAGGTAGCAACGTTGAAAATAGCAAACATTAATTGGATCGTGCGTTCATTTAGCTTTGATTAAGTATTTACGAAAATTGAGTTTGTGACGTCGGTCGGTCAGCAGCATTATGAAGACTCCCTGTGTGACTACCGGTCGGTCATGTCGCAGTCCAAGTGTTAAAATAACACGTGTCCGAGGTTGACACATCGGCTATGCTGAAGATACTCAAGAAACTCTAGTAAAAATTTACAGACGCGATAGGAGCCGAAGTAATGGGTTAAAGATGTTCTGGAAGTTGTGGTGATAGATTTGAAATATCCTATGCGTTATGGAATAATTCATCTAAAAGCAATGGTTTAGGTTGAACTTGAGGTAATTCCAAGGGTAATTTAACACGTTGCTTGCGATTCGACCCATCGATGGGTCGCGCTTAGGTTCTTCTTGCTGCGAAATGACCCATCGATGACCTATTGTTTGGAAAATTTCAACAATGGTTATTAAATTGATAGTATTTAATGGACCAAATTAATGTTTGGTATTTATGGAATTGCTTACAACTTTTGACTTTCAATTTGGGTTGTATATTGAACTTAAGTTTCATCCATCGCAGTCAACGAGTTGGAGAATGTCTGGGACAAATTTAGAGGTAACTTCATTAGAATGTTTTAAGAGGAGCGTGCTCCTGCACTCAGCTGCGACGTCCCTCGGACACTCGTCTCGATCTGAGGCCTAGCTGCTCTCCTGCATGTACACCTGCCTGGTCTGTCCCGTCTGCTTCTGCCCCATCTGCTTCTGTGCCATCTGCTTCTGCCCATCTGCTTCTGTCCTACCTGCTTCTGTCCCATCCGCTTCTGTCCCATGTGCTTCTGTCCCATCTGCATCTGTGCCATCTGCTTCTGTCCTACCTGCTTCTGTCCCATCCGCTTCTGTCCCATGTGCTTCTGCCCATCTGCTTCTGTCCCATGTGCTTCTGCCCATCTGCTTCTGTCCCATGTGCTTCTGCTCTGGAAAGTTGTATTATAGCCTCGTATGACACAGTTAAAGTTGTATTATGGCCTCGTATGACACAGTTGAAGTTGTATTATGGCCTCGTATGACACAGTTAAAGTTGTATTATGGCCTTGTATGACACAGTTGAAGTTGTATTATGGCCTCGTATGACACAGTTAAAGTTGTATTATGGCCTCGTATGACACAGTTAAAGTTGTATTATGGCCTCGTATGACACAGTTGAAGTTGTATTATGGCCTCGTATGACACAGTTAAAGTTGTATTATGGCCTCGTATGACAAAGTTAAAGTTGTATTATGGCCTCGTATGACACAGTTAAAGTTGTATTATGGCCTCGAATGACACAGTTATAAATTTTAATACCATGAATAAATTGGCCAAATGATTTTACGCTCAAACTGATTACCATGAATACAAAATTAGAGATAGGAATATCCACAGAGCACTGTGGTACAGGCAGTAAAATTTCATGGAAGCTTTCTTTCAGGAAGCATCAAACTGTGGAATTCCCGTCGCCAAATTTACTACCTGACATGTAATGGATGCATTGAGTTATCGTGAGAACACTTATCAGGAAATGCATAATAGGTTGAACATTTTTAACATTCATTTCCAATGTCGAAATTTGTTGAGCAGGAAAAACGTTGCTAATATTTAGGGAAATAACAACCAGATAAGAAGAATTTGCAACATGTCTGTATTTCGAATCGGTTACAAATATTCCAGGTATACAAGCTATTTTATATTTACTGTTAGTTAAATTTTATTCTGATCTTCCCATGAAACTGTTTTAGTTCTATCGCTGAGACAACACGTTGCTGATCTCCCCTAACACATTGCTCCAAAATGTTTCTTTGCGTGGGAGAGCTGAAGGCAAAAGTTCAGTCAGGGCTCGTGAAGGAGCTCGCCGCTGATCCATACTATGTTAACATACGTCCTCCTAGTCTGTCCCAGAATGTCAAACTGTCAAACTTGTTTACGTTTTTTGAGATAATTCATTTCAGTAAATGTGTCAACGCAATTCCTTTAGTAATCAACTAATGGCTGACGATAATCATGTTGAGAGTCGCATGTGGAGCAAATGTTCCCGCAAGGCAACACAGGAATGATGGACGGAAATTACAGCTGCCGGGCAGCGAGGCAGTGGGACGACCGAGCCGGATGTGTAACGGGCAACTGCGCTGTTGCGAATGTAATTACTGGTCATTTTCTCGTGATTATTCCATGCAATGTCGCTCGCTGTCACTGAAGCTGTGGCCGGTGTCATCATTCTTGCATTAGATAAGCCGCCTCATCCTGTCTGTGTGTTTGCATTGTTCACCTTTAATTTTTAGAAAGCCGGTAGAGTGGAAATGCATGAGGATCTCCGCAATAACTGCACATGCGAAGGGTAATTTCATCAATAAATTCTCACCATTTAATACAGCAAGCAAATGAGGCGAATACACTGTATTTGCAATTTTCACTTCATGACGACTGTCCTCTTCACGGCTCACCTCTTCACTTCATGAAGAAGTAACTTCATGTTTTAGGAGAGACGGGCACCTCCAGGTTAATCCATTAAGCCATCACCTTTAGCTCCTGTCCATTAAGCCATTGCCTTAAGCGTCAGTCCATTAAGCCATCATCTTTAGCGCCAGTCCTTTAAGCCATTACTTTTAGCGCCAGTCCATTAAGCCAGTACCTTTAGCGCCAGTCTATTAAGCCAGTACCTTTCGTGCCAGTCCATTAAGCCAGTACCTTTAGCGCCAGTCCATTAAGCTAGCAGCTTTAGCGCCAGTCCATTAAGCCATTACCTTTAACACCAGTCCTTTAAGCCATTACCTTTAGCGCCAGTCCATTAAGCCATTACCTTTAGCGCCAGTCCATTAAGCCATCACCTTCAGCGCCAGTCCATTAAGCCATTACCTTTAGCGCCAGTCCATTAAGCCATTACCTTTAGCGCCAGTCCATTAAGCCATCACCTTTAGCGCCAGTCCATTAAGCCATTACCTTTAGCGCCAGTCCATTAAGCCATCACCTTCAGCGCCAGTCCATTAAGCCATTACCTTTAGCCCATTCTGCCCAAGTTTATCCTCAACTTGGTTTTCGAGGCGTTTTACGTGTATTTATTCACAAACGCTTCAGGATCGTCTGTTTGTTTGAGAGTTCCTCCGAGATCCGAGATTTTGTTTGTTTATGAGTTCATCTTTCCTATAAAAGTCGTCATAAAGAATCTTCCTCCATGCCGTCAGGGGTTGTTTAAGATTCCACTCATGAGCCTAACGGAAATGGGCTCCACACATCCTCATCTAATGAGTCCCAAAAATACCAACACAATCTCAAAATATTCCTCCTCGGATGTTGCTCGGGTATGGTAGAAATGAATTAAAATTATGAGGTCTATTTGAAAAGAAAAATTGCACTACGAAATTTTTACCTTCATCAGCTGTTCGTCGTTAAGACATTGAGCTCTGCAATATAAAGAACGCAGTGGCCTTGTTACTTTTTATAGATAAAAGTGCGGTTAGTGATCTCATCTTTGTGCCCTGCTGCCCCGCTAATGAAGACCTGGCTGCGCGTTCAGTTCAAGTATACTAACTTGACCTTGTTTACGCGGGGCTAATTTTGCCTCGTTTCAGTGCAGTTCTCCTCGTGATGAACATAGCGCAAAAATTCAAGAAGTTTGAGGCATCCAGCAGCGGTGCTCGACAACAAAGGCCCAAAGCACAGGTGTGGGGCTGCGTCGCGGCCAGGCCTCTCGGCACGCTATTTTTTGCCTCAAGCCTGACCTCAATGCTAGGTGGCCTTACGTCACAGTGTCAAGGTGGCGAGTCGCTCTGACTCTTCATGAACGCGCTCATGCTACTGCTCATAAACGATAATTGCGTATTAATAAGCGAATGGAGTATCCGTAGATCTGGTGCGCGTTGTTGTTACGAGCACGAAGTGGACGGGTTGTGAAGGTGGAGTGTGCACGCTGCTCGGTGGGCAGCTCTGGCTGTGCGAGGTGGTTGTGTACTTCGCTCTCGCTCATCGATGGAGCGGCTGTTTAGAGTTTGGGGAAAAGAGGTACACGGAGGGGCTAAACGATTTCTGAAGGTGACTTACAGAAGTAGTAGATGCAAAACTGTTTAATTTTATCCGACGCAATTTACACTAACCCTATCCACAAATTGGTTTATGGATATTTTATAATCGGTCACTCAGCCCTGAACAATCCTATGTAGTTTATGAACACGTCGAAAATACGTCAGCGCGACAAAACGTTGTCTTACAATAATATTAAGAAAGCCAAACATAAAGGGACCAGTCCTAAAGCAGGGAAGAATTAACTATGCAAGCTTTCTACTCTTTGGAATATTCCTTATAACTCGACTTGTTCGAAGCTTGAACTTATTTGCATTGGGGAAATGGCCAAAATTGTACAATTTAGATTTTCTTCATTTTGTCAATATTTTTTCCGCGTTTTTTTTGCAGTGGAAGCTTTATAATCAATTAAAATTCAGCGCATTTTCTAAATTCTCAATATATCTTTGAGGCAGCTTCCGAAAGCATACATCTTTTCCATTCCTTCCATTTCCCAATGTTTGAGAGGAACACCGACTGTTTTTAGTGCAGTAACTTATTTAAATTATAGTTGCATTCAAACAACTTTTTCCTGAACTTGTTTAAAACTTAATAAACACTGTATGAACTATTACCGATCAAAAAACAAGTTTATTTGCCCTATTTATTAGGGAAATCTAGCTTTTTGTCTCTAAATATTGGGAATTACAATGAAACGGATGAAACGGTGTACTGTAGCCAAATTTAAAATATTGTTCACGATCAAACAATACCAATCATGCTGATTTCATTGTAATGATTTATTCTCAACACGTCCTTCTCTATACAATGTCTAAATTTAGAAAGACGAAAACAAAAAATCAATTCTTCCATTTTACAGAAATCTATCGGCCGAAGTAGCTTCTATGATTACGACTGACTTATTCCCATCTGCTGATGAGGTTATTAAGAATAAAAGTGCAAATATCTCCCTTAAAAAAACATTGTTAATACTAAGCCCTTGAGTGCATCAAATGCTCCTTCCACAAATCCACGTTTATCGGGTCATGGCATGAGAAAATTTAAAATTGACTTATTTCAAGATTTTTAAAGAACACATAATTCTCACAAGTTTCCGTTAGATGTTTAATAAATTGTTAAATTATGAAAGCATTTAAAATCACTCAAAACTTCTGGATTGATCGGATAAATTATTCGATACAATAAAACTATAAACTGCATGAATTAGTGAAACTGACACACAGAACGAAGATTTAAATTGGCTGTTGAGGTTATGTGCGAGAATCCTTACTATAGTCGTTTTAAAACATGGTGCATTCACATAGAGGAATCTAGTTTTTAATCTTTCTTGCCCAGTAGGTGGCAGATGGAAAGTTAAAGTCTAATTACTAAAACCTCATCGTTCTATTCTAACACGTTCGAACCTTAGCAAAACGGTGGAGCAAATGTGTGGCTAGGACTTCAATTAAAGTATACGTGAAAAATGAAAATATTTAAAAGAGAATATTTAGCAGCCACGAGTTGCATGGGATTTTCTATGAGACTTAAATACGGAATTGTAATATGTAGTGCCAGAAATTCTATTACCTTTCTGCGATAAAAAAATCACTTGAATTAATTCGTAATAGTTTTGTAAATGAAAATAGTCTGATGTAGTCCTTTTTATTTCTACTTTGAAGATAATTATCGAGCAATAAAAAAAGTGCGCATCACACTCTCGTACAGAGAGCAGATGAAATTAAGGAAGCCCATGCAAATTAAAAAAATATTCCAACTGTTACAATTATGAGAGCATCATTTTGAAACACCACGAACGCTAGATCACTGTCAAAGTAAAAATGTTCATGGGATTTTAAGTCTATTCCTTGCTTTCCATTTAGAAATAGAATTCATCGTTTTGCATGGCAGTGCAACGTTTGTTCCATTTTCTTATTTTCTCCTGAAATCAAAACTCCTTCACCTATTATTTTTTTCTGTGAAGTTTCATGCGTAGTCATATTTCATGTTTTACTTCATTCATTTCGCATATATGGTTTCATTTATTTTACATTGTTTTGAAAATGCCTAATTCATTAAGAACTTTCTTCTCTGTGAACCGTAGAATCTTGAAATCAAAATCAAGTTCTATTTCAAAATTACTTAAAGAATTCACACAGATATCGTCGAGAAGAGAGTTTCAAATGATGTAGTAGAAAAATGTACCTATATGCTTTAATTGAATAATTTTTTTTAGAGTAAATGGCTTTTGACTATTTTATTGACATAAAGACTTTGTTTTCTATTATCTGGTTGAGACTAATGTCTACACAAGATGTAGCCAAATATCCGTTGAAGCAATCGGAAACGAGCGAATTTGCCAGGTAGCACAATCACTGCGATATGTCTTACTTAATATTCCGGTTGACACACTCACTGAGGCGTCTTTGGACTACTCTACCAGCACTCAGCTGCCTGCACAAAGCTGCTTGTGCAGGCAGCTGCATCAACAGCTCACTTCTATGAGGGTAAAAAAAACCGTGAGCCTGGTTTTACCTTTACATTTTACATTTACCTTTATTCATTTTACCTTTACATTATGATTTGATCATATCAAAGCAGTTAGTTGGTTTTCTGCATTTTGTCACAACGCCATCATCAACTTTGTTACCAGTTCCTGTTGTGAACACACCTCGCACCTGAAGTCTAACCGCGGGGTGGAACCAAAGCAACACCTCTTGCGCGCTGTCCCGGCAGGTATTGCGTTCAGGCGCCGACGCCCACCTGGAGTTGCTGCAGGCGTCGCTAATGGAGCAACTCGGCCACCTTCCAAATGGTAGCGTTTGTATGGAAAGAAAGAGAAAAACCAAAGAAAGAAAGAAAAACAGTTCATTCCTAAAATAGTTGATACGTGAAATGTATAACATTTGTTTTTACAATATTTTAACATTAAGATCCTTAGTTGATGTGTTGATATTCACACATGGGTATCGTAATATCTATGTCTATTATGGGGTAAGAACGCTCTTAGTACTTTATCCAATAATTGAAGCTATTGAGATGAAATTCATGGCTGGTGTCAAATTCGACTCAAAGAATTTTGAGCTGCGCTGCACTTGGTGAGAAATTTTGAATAGAGTTAAATTAAGCTATTAGAAATATAGAACGGCGCATTTGAACGCAACATAGCTTTTGCATAACGCAAACATAAAGAGGTGACAAGAACTGGTGAGGATAGTTAGTAATTACATGATTAGCTTAACGCTATGCCGTTATTTAGAAAATTGTCATCTGTCAACGGATGCTAACTGACAAAAGAGTTATTTTATGGTTACCTAGTACAGAGTTTGATTGCTGAACCTAAATTAGTTTGAATTTTAACTTTCCAGACAACGCACTGCACCACTAGGACTGCATTTAACTGAGGCAGCGAACCATGCATCGTCATACAGGACTTTTAGCCAATATCCCAAATTCTGTACAAAAAATTGAAAATTGAGCCATGATTTTAAACAGAAGTGTAAAAATTCAACTTAACCTTAATGATCCTGAACAAAACAGTGAAGCTGGTAGAAAATTAGAAGACAATGTCCACATAACTGATCCATTGAAATGTTTGAAAATATCTAAGTATTTGAATCTCTTTCGGTTTTTCAGGTATAATTTCACGAATAAACGTAGAATATTAAGTGCGATAAAGGTCTAAAACCTTTATCATCTGTGCAAACTGGTCATTATGATTGTAAAACATGGAATAGGAGTGAATTTATACTTCCTTGGAATTAAGAAGCACGATCTCAACAGACTCTCCACCTCACAGACGCTGCGACTTGGAACTCGACACCTAATGAAATCCGTGAAAAAAGAACAATCAAACATTGGAAAAACTCTTGAATTGCTATTTATATCAAACCATTAATGCTACTCGATGATCAAGAGAATTTTTGTCATCTAGATAATTCAAATTGATAGCGTAATTCCCATGCGATGAAGTGGATCTCCAGTCTTTTCTGGAATGTGCTGTTCTCATTTGGCTCATAGAAATCATTCTTGTTCACTTTAACATCGTTTTTTGTGCGAATCCATTATGATCACTTCAGCGTGCACCTAGTGTATAGCTTATACATAATTGTACACAGATCGTAATTTCGTTGATGGGATGCATTGAGAGCCACAGATTTTTTTCGGGCTCCTCGGTCCAATTGTGTCAATTGTCGTTTCTTCAGGAAGCTATTTCCTTAAGGATTCATTTAGGAGCGATAAATTCTTAAATTGTTAAAATGTTGTTGCAAAAATTTTAATGATAACGACATTAAAATCTGGTCCCTGATTTATCTAAGTATATCTTTGAATTGTAAAGCTTTCTTCGATTAGTGAAAGAAAACGTTTTTGGTAAACTTATTGAAGCTTGAAAATAACTCCCACAGATGAAGAATCTTTGCATACATTTTAAAAATAGACTTACAGAAAAGAAAAATTGATCTCAAATTTTATCAATGTGAAAAATGATTATTTTAGGTATGAAATGAACTTGATTAAGGAAAATGAATGACCAAGGAGGCATTGAATAAAGTCGTAGGTACGCCTGGGACTTGTACGCATTCCTTGAATGCGTTCATCTCGCGCAAGGCATGGGACGGTAAGATTAGATTAGATTAGATTAGATTAGATAAGAGTAGAGTTGTTAGTTTGAAACTCCCCAGCTACAACATAGGTAGCCGACTAAAAGAAAGGAAGAATGAAGGTCCCATTGAGTATGGGGTTGAAGGAACGGGAAATCTGTGCTCAACCGATAAAGTATCATGTACGGATGTACCTTCAGTAGATGCGAGGTCTAAATGAGTCAGAGCAGCGATTTATGCAGTTCTGTTCCTGAAAAGCGAGGAATATATTGGCTAGCGTTGGTAACACGCAATTCTTCCATAACAGGGATACAGTTGTTCATATAATAAAAAAACGTCATCCTCAGCACAAAGTTCCAACAGTTTTTTATAAGATTTCTTAATTTAATGAATTATCCCTAAATTTTAAACTTTAATTTGACCTCAATTCATGTGACAATGTTCCCATTGTTCAGTACGGAGGACCAGTAACATAAAGTATTATTGTGGAAATAAACACGGATAACGACGTCGACACGATCACATGGCACGTATCTGTCGTTCACGGACGACAAATTGCAAGGTGTGTCCCACCCCAACCTAATCTTGCTTAGTAACATTATTACTGCTCATGAACATGCTAAATTGTAACATGATGCTGCATAGTCATGGATATTTTGAGTTCGCTATGAGAACATGTTATTGATCAAGTTAAATCGGATGGAAAATTCATGAGATTGACTGGAGAATTAGCCGAGAGCCGCATCCTTAATTTAGTTGCGCGAGCGTCAGGTGCGAGGTGGTCATGGTAGGCGGTGGTCATGGTAGCTGGTGCTGTTGGGGACGCACTGCTCCGGAGGTTGTCTCCGAAGCCTTGTGAGAGTCTAGCTAATGAAGAATAAATTGATACCAAAATCATAGCTTTAAGGTCATGTTAGTAAATTTTTCCCTGCAAATATTTTATTTTACAAGGTAGAAATAAACACTTCTCTGATTCGTCTGTTTGCAACAGCATCGAAAAAGGCAAAGCTGATGTGTACGATATCCTCTGAGGAGAATTATCGCCCATGCAGCACTGGCCTTAGGTTTGAATAAAGACACACGAATGGTTCAAACAGGAATTTAAATCCCTTGTATTTTTCTGCCACAGCTTAGGTTGTAGATATGTATATGCGGAGCTAAACAATATATTCTATCTTAGCATTATATTGGAGCGATGTATTTATTTCATATCCTCATCAAACTTCCAGATTCGTTTTATCGCAGGCATTTTCAAAGCGCATTGATTAGATTGCAGTGTTGAGTTCCTAATGCTTGGTAAATTCAAAGGTCAGTCAGTGCAGCTGCAATAGTTCGAATTTCTGTGACTTGTTCGAAATTTCTAACAATAAATGATTTTTCAGCATTGCTGCGGCACTGTCATAAAGTTACGGAATATTCTTTACCTTCGTTAAGGCAAGGCTACACTATGCGTTTTTTACTGTGCAACTCTGAATCATTTTTTAACCCCTGAGCGTGACTCGATGCATGAGCAGCTACACTATGCTGGGCAGCGGGGGCAGTTGCACGCTTCGGCCCGGATAGAATGAATGTTGATAAACGTGCGCTCTGGTCAGTAGCTGTCGCATGTGCGATAGGGAAGAAAAAGAAACTGTATGAAGGAAAAAACAGGAACGACAAGAACGACTCACGCTACCTATTTCCTTCATGTATGAATAATTTATTGTCAATCAAAGACATATCTACCCAACTATGTTTCATAGTGACAAATACTAGTTTCAGTTTAAGCTATCTAATTAACATGAAACAGGGTTGATTTACTCAAGATTAATGCAATATTTTTTAAAATAATTATGCACGATGTTCCTTTTTGATTATATTTTTATTTACTCAAGTGCAAATGCTATGGGTGGAATTATTTAACATGTAAATTTTCTACATGTAAACAAATAATAAACATAACTTACCTGAGCGACTATTTGACAATGCAAATTTGATGTTGACTGCCGGCTCTCTGCTTCATCATTGAGAAATGACAACATATAGCAAGATAGCGTAGGTCGTTGTACATCCTCTGTACCTGCTTCGATTTTTTTCAAATGTTTAACATTTTATCCGGCTTAAAATTACTGCGTCCCTAATATATAAATTTCATTTTTAATACATCAACTGTTGATGCCTTCTCAGGGTCTAGAGATGTTACCATAATTTTGTAAGCTAATTCTTGTAAATTTATATCTTTATGCGTTATATTTTTGACGTTTCAGAGGCATTTATTTGCTTTAAATTGGTCTCTGAGCTGGAGCACCAGCTCGCGTGGCCAATAACTCATTGTAGAAAGCGCAAGTAATGAACAGAAGTACAATAGAACACTCCATGATAGAGCGCAACTGCAAATTGGGAGAGCTGTCGTGCGATGACCTTGAAATGATGTGTAGTTCACTCCTAACTACGCGCTAGAGACACTTGCTGCACAAGAAGTCGCGTCAAAAACCGCACACAGCGGAAGTTCATGCAGCACTCGTGCAACCGATATGCATGTTTCAAATTTGGCCGAGTTGCGCGTGAGTTGCACGGAGAAACGCGTAGTGTAGCCGCGCCTTTACACATGTGAAGGTAATAATCCGGGTTTGACGCTAAGCAAAGAGGAATTCAGTGACGATGTCACTGCGGGTCCGTAGCCCTCCACTCACCGCCGCACTTCACACGAGGATGTTGTATTCCAATCATGCCTGCTACATATCATCTGATACATTGGGTTTTCAAATGCCTTATAACTAATATTAGGACGCAATGACGGTTACCACTGGGCTCTCTGATGTTAGCAGCAAAGCGAACTCGGCTGTACCGAGCTGAGCTTTTTTTGGCTCAAGCACAGGTGCATATTTGAGAGTCAGATTTATATCGCGCATATGTTTATCACAAAGTGTGCTATTTTTTTGTAAGCCAATGTTTACCTGCAGCAGATTTGTTCGTTTTTGGACGAAACACGTCCGTTCACAGATGGGATATTTTAGAAAAATAGCGTACTTCTCTTTCTCCTCTTCGATCTTAAACGGTTTCGAGCCTTCCTACAACCTAGATACAAATCACCTTCTTGGGCGACCGTCTTCGCAGAGTCAGACAAATGAGGTGTCGGAGAGGGGACTTAAAAACTTGTTGAAGAAAGAAGAAAATTAAGAGAAAAATGGTTTACAAAAGATGGAAAATAAACGATGCGGGGAAAACCCTTAGAGATTTTAAAACTTAATCAAACAACCGGGGGAAAAATCAACTAACAAAAAAATGTCAATGATTTTATTTAAAATGAACACCTGAGAAATACAGCACTTCGCTTATGCATGAAAAAAGAAATTTGTATATGACCTCATGTGAATTGAAACTAGTGCGAAGAGCATGTACCAAAATGATACAGAGAACGCATTAAAAAGTAAAAGAAAAGGCAACATCATGAAGCATACCATATGTACTGACATTAAAAGAACTTGACGCCTGCCTAATTCTGGCTATAAACCGAATAACGCCGATAAGAAAAAACTGAATCTGTTGTTCAAGATAATGTAAAATACCATGGAAAAAATGATATTGCAAATATTTTTAACAATTTTTTCGTAAACGTAGGGAAAACCACAGCTGATGGTATTCCAAGTGAACCTACTGATCACCTGGAATACATGGATCATATCGTGAACACAACTTTTTCTTCTCTACGCCTACCAACTCTTCCGATGTAATTGCGTGCATAAACAACCAGGAAAATAAATAGAGTGGGTTACAAACGTTTCCGACTAAAGTACTTAAAGTTATTGCTGATATTGTAGGCCGGCTCATATCCAATATTATTAATCAGTCTCTCTTCCTAGGCATTTCCAAAACTCTCTCAAAGTTGCTAGAATAACCCCTATTTTTAAAAGCGGTGAAAAAACCTGTGTAAACAGTTATAAGCCTATCTCCGGGCTTCGAATTATTGGCAAAATAATAAAAAAATTGTGCACAACAAGTGTATTCTTATTTTGAGCAAAAATGATTTCTCTGTGATAAACAATTTGGTTTATGCTCTAAAAGATGAACGATACAGGCTATATTGAATTATTTACAATCCCTTTATTCTAATATAGATGAAGGAAGGCCTGTCTTCTCTGTATTTCTTGACTTTTGAAAAGCATTCGATTGTTTTGACAATAACATATTACTCTCGAAACTACACTGTTATGGCATTCGAGGGGCTACCCATGATTGGTTCAGATCATACCTAACAAATCGGAAGCAGTACGTTGTTATTGACGATGCAAAACCGGACCTATAGACAATATAACCATGGAGTTCCACAAGGATCTGACCTTCCAAATCAAAATTTCGCTCTGATTTCGGAGAGTATAAATAACGAACTCCAAAATATTTCATTGTGGCTTAAAGCTGATAAAAATGCCTTAATATCGACAAAACAAAATATATTACATTCTCATTCAAGAAAATTCTACCTCTCCCACGCATTAAAATTGGCTAAGGTGAAATCGAAGAAACCAACTCATGTAAGCTCCTGGAGATGACAATAGGTAAACATCTGACCTTCAAAGAGCACATCGCTCATATTAGTACTAAGTTATCTAAATCCGTCAGAATCCTCCATAAAGTGAAAAATGTCCTGCCTGAAAAGCCTTGCAAATACTTTACCGAACGCTCATTTCACCATACCTGCAATACGGAATAGAAGCATGACACGGAACTGATAAATATAAAATCAATATACTTTTTCCTCTGCGAAAATGAGCCATCAGAGCGGTAAAGAATCTAGAATATAATGCTCACACAAATGATTCATTCAAAAGTTTTCAAATACTTAAACTTACGGATCTCTACAAACTCGCCATATGTAATTTAATTAATAAGACATTGACCAATGATGGCGCAAATTACCTCAGACAATTATTAACTGCACAAACTGGTCGTCACGACTATTTAATTCGTTATAGAAGTAAATTCATGCTTCCTTATTACTCAAAGACTCGGTCACAACACAGTATCCTCTTCGTTGGAACCAAAACCTGGAACTCAATCTCTGCGGAGATCCGTGAAAGTAATTCTTACAAAGTATTCAAAATAAATCTTGAATCTCATTTCCAATCATAATACTAGTCGTGTAAGATAACAAAGTCAAATCTTGTCTCCTACATGACTGGTCCTAATAAGGTAATTTACCATGGTTAATATCGTTGATCTTCAGTCTGCTCTTAAACCGTTTATAGAATATACTGCTAACATCTAGTCCATTTAAACTATTTTGTAAAATGAAGCATCGAATATCGAGTTAACAGTTTCATTGATCAGTCTAATGAGTAACTAGGTTGAGTGAATTAGGCTAAACATCATTGTACATCTTATAATAACTTTGATGGTAGGATGCCCTAGAAGTCGCTGAACTTATTCAGGCCCACAGGTAGCTATACTCAAATATGACCATTGTACTGGACTTAAGAAACAATCTACCTTTGTATCACTTGTGGTGAATAAATTGTTTAAATTGTTTAAAAAATGTATATGACAGTGGATACCATGTAAATGATTACGATGAGAGAAAAAGGAACGAATTGTACAAGAGTGAAGAAGCATATACTAAAAACGCAACAGGACATGTAACTGGTTTTCCAGACGCAGCAAATTTCAACAACATAGTACTAAATTGCCAGCATATTTTCTTGATGGACTTTCAAATAAACTCCATTTTCCAAATAATGGCTACATACATCACTAAGCATATCTTTGAATATAGTTCAAGATTTACTGAAATTCTGTTCTACAATAGACATTAACCTCTCGGAGAAATCTTAAACGCCATTTTCTTCCCAATTTTCTGTTGCTCAATGAGTGCTTGTTGCGGTGTGGGTTTGAGGAATGTCTGCTGCGTTGCCTCCCCTGCTCAGAAGCCATCCAGCGGGCGATGTTGTTGTACATCGCATTGTGTTCCAAAAATTGTTAGATTTGTTCATTGCACGCTTCAGGCTTCCTAGATTTGATGCGGTTTCGTTGGTGAACGAGCTAAGGGATACTTGAACTGATGACGCAGGCAGAGAAGAATAATAGACATAGGGAGAGTGAACTGTTTGCATTCGAGGTTACGTAGGCGGATCTCAGAGGAGGATATTTTAAAAACTCGTGCTGCGCTCGATTTGGGGGCGATGTTCGCTGTTCCAATTTAGTAAATCGTCTGCGCAACGGAGACGGCGGCACCAGCCACGTGGATGTGGCTCTCGGATCACAGCCACCAAATTTATGCCTTAAGGCGTCAACTTCCATAGGTTAAATTAAAGTTCATTATACATCTCAATTTTAGACCCAAGTGTATAAAGTAATTTTGAAAATAACAAACATTAATTGGGTCGTGCATTAATTTAGCTTTGATTAAGTATTTATAAAAACCGAGTTTGTGACGACTGGACAGACAGTCACCACCATTTTAAAAATTCCCTCCGTGTACCATCTGTGGCCCACATGGCGGTTGACGTGTTAATTTTGGCACATCTGTAGTACACCATCTGCAGCGGACAGCCTAACGTTGCATCATATACATTCGGAGGAGTGACGAGGGTTTGGTTTTGTCGGCAAGAAAAATATTGCCACGGTTAGTGTTGCACTATATATATATATATATATATACCCGTACAATATCAAAAATATTCGTTCCCCCTTTGACTAATTCCTAAATAATTTAATAACTTTGACTAAAATAATTATAATAATAACTATAATAATAAAATATAAACTAATAAAATAATAAAAACTTTGACTAATTCCTAAAGATGAAATAAACTCATCTGAGTAAAAAAAATTTAGTATGAACACGAACTGCCTGTCTTTGAAATTTTACAGTATAGAATATACAATGTAGAATGACAGGCTACAATTATCATTTTGCAAGCCAACTATCACTAAATTAGTTAGTCGTAGAGGTGTACTCGTAAAATAACATATATTGGGGATGCATAAATGATTGATTGCAGTTACGGCCATCCATTAGTGTTAGACATATGTACAGTTAGCGACGAAATTATTCGGACACCCCTCGTCTTTCAAAACTTTCTCTAGAATTCTTCAAAAACAATTGTTGCCACAGGCATTGGATTTTCACGGGGTGTGAAGCACATATTCGTGACAATAATACGAAGTTTCAAGAACAAAATTTTATTTTTGAAAGATTTAAAAAGCTGAACTTCAGAAGCACGATATGACAAAATTATTCACACAGTGAGTAGTATTATGTTTTATTGAGGTGAATATACCGTTTGAGTACATTTTTAATAATCAATAGCGTGAACTTTTATCTTCAAAACATTTAAAAGCCTTTTATTAAAGTTTTTGACAAGCTTTTCCGTGGATTCAGATGAAATATTGTTCCATTCTTCAATGGCGATGCGTTTCAATTCCTGAAGATTCTTTGGAGCTCTCTTGTTGATGTTGACTTTAAATTCCTGCCTTTAAATTTTCAATGGGATTGAGATCAGGACTCATCGAAGGCCATGGCAGCACATTTATCTTATTTCTTCGGAGCCAGCTCGATGTAGACTTGGCCGTGTGCTTTGGATAATTGTCTTGTTGAAATATCCACCACCTTCCAAGTCCCAAACTATTAGCTGATACCTACTGGTTTTCGTCTAAAATAGCAATATAGTCATCAGAGTTCATCTTCCCTTCAATTGCGACCAATTTTCCAACACACGATGCAGAAAAACAACCCAAAAACATCAATGATCCACCTCCGTGTTTAACTGTTGGCACAGTGTTCTTCGGCAGGAAAGCTTCTCCATTCTTACGCCAAACCTTCTTCACGTCATTGCGCCCAAAAAGCTCGATTTTGGTTTCGTCACTCCACAATACTCTCTCCCAAAAACCTCTGTCCTTATCCAAGTGTAACTTTTCAAAGTTCAAGCGAGCAGCAACATGACATGGTTTGTGGAGTGGAGTCCTTCGAGTTCGGCGTCCGTGTGGGCCTTTCTTGTTCAGACAGCGCTGGATTGTGCGATTCCTCACGCTAGTTCCCTGAGCGTTCAATCTCTCGGCAGTGTCGTCTAGCTTCACTCGCGGATTAGCGTTGATTTCATGACACAATTTTCGAGAAGTTCTCACCGAGAGTTTTTGTTTGCGACCACTCCCAGGCAACGTTTCTCCAGTACCAAGCTTACAAACTTTTTTATTACAGATTGTACTGTAGATCTTGGGATGCTCAAACGCTTAGATATGTCGCCATAACTTTTTTCAGCTTTGTGGCAGTCTGTAATCTTCTGTCTGAGGTCCACACCGAGTTTCTTAGTTTTTCCCATCGTGGCGCTAGTGTACGAATGACAAAGCTCTACTCCTCTGGCTCCCCGTTAGCTCTGGCGCAATTTTCTAGAATGATCTCACATCTAGAATGTTCAAGAACATTTTAGACACAATTTTTTGTCAATAAAACAAGTATAGCGGTGAATACTTCTCAATGAAATGTAATGTTCTCAATTGTATGAATAATTTTGTCTTTTCCTGTTTCTGAAGTTCGACTTGTTGAATCTTTAAAAAATAATATTTTGTTCTAGAAACTTCGTGTTATTGTCACTAATATGTGCTCACACCCTTTGAAAATCTCATGCCTGTGGCAACAATAGTTTTTGAGTAATTCGATTAAGTTTTGAGAGACGAGGGGTGTACAAATAATTTCGTCGCTAACTGTATCAAATCAGCAATTCAGTATTTGTTTATATTTTTAATGATAAATCGGTCCCTTTCAGATTTTTTTGTATTGACTCACGAGCAGTGAATTGCCGTAAATAAATGAGTAAACAAAAAGCCCTCTGAGGAAATGGAGGCCTACACCTCCCCTCGCTTTACGATAAAACTTTACTGTATTGATACAAAGTCTGTTTCAAAACAACAATTACACAGCTCATCGAAAGTGTACAAGAAAAAATTTCCAAATATTTCTATGTTGCATACGAATCGCAATTTCTGCATCGTGGTTTTCTCTTTCTAAAATATTGAATAGACGTCAATAGACAGTTTTCGCATAAAATAGCAGGAAGGCCAATCTCTCTCCGCTCGCTGTCAGTGCGCACGTCAGTTTGGGGCGGCGAACTTGTTTCATTCAGTCCACAGTCTCTGGAACTTCCAGCTCTAAACTTCTGTGACCAAACTTGAGACGCAAGTTTGTGATATTATCAAAAGCCATCCATTCGACGCAGAAAAGTGTTGGAAACAGCTAACTGAATTTTAGAGCGTTTCCTTAATTCATTCTTCTTCTGTTAGAGGTTGAAGTTCTTAAATTAACATCACACAAGGGTGTAGAGTACTGATGCTATTGAGAATAACATTTTAAGTAGGAATTTTAGTTGATTGTGTACAGGTACTTTGTTAGAATTGCGTGCTTATTATTTCATTTCGAATAATTCATTGAGGAATAAATCCCAGTGTTCGCTCATGGCGATATGAGCTGAATGAAAACTCTACATGCTTTTTTTTGTCACCGCTGTCCAGATTTTTTTCAATAGGTTGGATTTTATCCACCAAACGTGCACAAAAAAACTAAAAAGAACAGAAAATAGGAAACAGCGGAATATATTTATACCCCTGAACAAAAGAGAACTCAATAAACATAAATCTCGATGGTGGGAGACGATGCGTTCATCAGTACGAAGTATTTACTTTAAAGACGCGCAATTAAAAACCTATCAAATGCCGGCGCGGTCGTAATACGAGTCCAATTACCTCTCAATGAACTCGCAGAGAACGAACAATAACCGCAGCGGAGGTATAATGATGCTCGGCAATTGAGCGCACAGCATTTACTGATGAAGGTACTGAACGTTCCATCAAATGGACTGTGATGAAAAAACCTTAGCGAGCGCAGTTGAACAATTAAATAGGGTCATTGAACAACAAGAATGCGAATTACACGAACTAATGCTCTGTAAAAGGTGTTAAAAATGATCGGTGTTACGTAGTTATTAGCTAAAAATGTAGTGAGGGGATTTAAATTCACTATTTCAAAACATTTAATTGAAAATTTTTTGAAACTTTTGGAGCACAAACCAGGGCTGGAGGATAGGCATAATCTGCTTAGCTCTCCCGACCATGGGGAAAGATGACAATTTGACAACATTGACGGTAGGTCGCAAAAAAACGTCAATTTGAGCGCTTGTCTCAGGTTGAAAGAAAGTTAGGAAATGACAATTCATTGTGATGTTGTAATTTACTTATGCTTTCTTTAAGTTTTCTCTATTCGTTGTAGTTTGAACTCATAAGTTATTCATGATTATTGCTCTTAATTCTGGATACCCTACAGAAAAAAGGAAAGTTAAGAAATCAGAGATGAAATTTTTGATTACAAAGGTGTTGGCAAAGTGAATGCAATGAAAAATAAATATTAACTGTGGTGGAAAATGTCTTAAAGTATCCAGCTTTGGTTTGGAGAATTTAACTCTGATGTAAACTTGGAAGGAATTTCATCGTTTGGGGCCCACCAGCTCTCCCATGATGTAATTAGACGGCAATTATTGAGATAAATATAATTTATTAGACATTCATAACTGATTGGTTTCGAATAAATTCTTTATCAATGAATGCCATCTGACGAGGAAAAACACATTTGAGATCAAATTACCTAAAAAATTACAGGAGTGATCAATATTCGGCTCAAAAAAACAATAGATTTAAAAATTGTTTTCGCATGAATTGTCTCACTGTTCGTACTTAGGATTCGATTCCCTACTTAGAAACTTATCTCTTGCCCGATAACATGAGTTTAGATAGCTGGCCACAGAACAATTAAAGCGAGACTGGCGAGGTATTCTTTGGGCTAGGTTTTGTGCTTATGACCGTAAAATTGCGGTTTTAATAAATTTAACGTGTGACTCCTCAGTTTATTTGTGAACTTCTCTAACTCCGTGTGAGGATATCAATTCTGCTTTACATTCGCTAGGGTCTAACACCGATGTAGAGCCTGTTCGTAGAGTAGAAAGAGGGATGCATCTCTCTAAAAAGCAGTCGCATTTTTGCCGGCGTCCGAAGAGTTCGCCAGCGAAGAAACATGTCGTCAATGAAATTTTCAATTTTATGCTCTAACAGTTTTGTTAATAAAAAATTAAAATGCGTTAACTTCGAAGCTTACTTGATTTTCAAAGTGCTTTAAGCAAAAAATTTTCAACAAATTATTAAAAATACATTTTTGAAAGCTGTATTAAATAGTGCATTCCAGTATTAAAAGTTCATAATGTCCAACTACCTTTTATCATTCTAAAATAACTTCAGCATTGATGCTTTTAAGCTTGAGAATAAAAAGCAAGGCTAAAATCGCTACACGTGAAATTATTTTTAATAAAAATGATCAAATAAAACTGAACGTTTCGGACTAACTGTCCATTATCAGCAAAAATCTGTAAAACGAAACCAAAAGAGGAAAAATTAATACACTAATGAAGTATCTATAAAAAATCTAAACTTTAAAAATACACGAACAACGGTAAAAAATATAAAAGGTAAAGGAAAAAAAACTGAGTAACTAAATTAGGTGTTGGCAATATGAAGCGGGAAAGCACTTTGGGTATCATTCAGAGTAGGTTTCATTTCGTAAATGTGCAAAGATTCGAGAATGCGCAGATCTGTTCTGTAAGAGGTACCGGCTAAGATTTTAAAATCGTTTAGGGAGACCGGAACATTGCACTCTTCTGCATGAGATCTAACAGAGGACAGTGGGGGGGACCCAAGAGGAAGACCAGTTCTGTAACTTCGCCCAGCATGCTCGGAAACTCTAGTCATCAGGGTACGGCAGGTAGAACCAACGTACAGCGATTCACAACGTGAACAACTGTATTGGTACACCAGCGACGAGCGCAGTGAGGGTGGCAGCTTGTCTTTGAAACGAAATAGAGAACCAATTGTAAAATTATTCACGAGGATCATTTGAACTTTGAGCTGCGGAAAAAACTTGTTAATAAGGGATTTAACATCCTCGCTTAGTTTCAATGACTAATCTCCAAAATACGGCAACTTCACATAGAAAGCTTGTTGTGCACAAGATTGAACAGACTGAGAGTTATCGTAAATTTTTGACAAAATTTAATAAATATGCCTGTCAACAACAGAAGAAAGAAATCTGTTTTTGGCAAAATATCGTCGCAAAAAATCGAACTCTTTGTGTAAGTATTGAAAGTTAGAACACACATTAAACGCTCTATGGACGAGAGTACGAACGCCGCAAACCTTAAAATTGTATGAACATAAACTAAAAAAGCTAGTCCCGAGCCCAGAAAAAGTTTTCTGGGCCTTTTAACCTTTTTCAATCATTGAGCAAAAACGAAACTTTTCAGATTTATAAACATTTCGTACTTGACGCGTGTGATGTTCAGATGACATCACAAGAGAGACATCTTCAATATTCAAAAGACCCACTAGACTGAATGACAGACCTGCAGTCTTTGGAGATGAGCACGGGCTTTGTTGACTGACTCAATTGAGCGTTTACGTATTTAATTGCCCATGAAGTTTGAGCCTAAAGAGCAAGAGCAATTATCAGAAGTATTTATATTTGATGTACAAAGCAATTGTTGGATGAGATATTCAGACAATTACATGAATTCATGTTCTTGTTAGTGAACACGTCCATATGAAAACTCCTACGTAACACAGCAAAATAAACATTTTGATCATCAGAGAATTTGTTGGCGGTGGCAAAGCGTGGCAGTTGCGTGCAGCAGCTCCGCACAGGTAACTGGTGTGGACTTCTGCTCTGTCGATCGCATGCAGCACCTCCGTCATCACGGCCTACTGATGTCTTGTAGCGTCTGTTGTCTCCCTTAACACGTAAAGTGTGGAGGGTTAAAATAAGTTCCTCATTCAATTGAAATAAGAGGAAATTTTAGAGATTGGGTTTAAAAATAAGGAACATTAAATAGATCGTACCTTCATTTAGTTTCCATCAAGTATTTTTGGAAATTTAATTTGTGACTGCTGATCGGTTAGCAGTATTATGATAATCCCCTCAGTGACCACCGGTGGTCACGTCGCACTCAAAGTGTTAAAGACACGAGCCGTACAGTCCGCTTACCATCAAGTTTATAGGCTTTACTTTTGCCTTCTCCAAAATGGAAAAGAAGAAGTTTCCGAGAGCGAGTTTTCAAAATCTGTCTGGAATCATGCAGGGAATTTCCATGGAACGCATCATTTTGTAATATGAGCGACTTGTTAAAATCATCTCTGGCGCTTTCTCCTGAATTTGTGCAAAAGAACCT
This sequence comes from Platorchestia sp. MABIK, assembly GCA_014220935.1. NCBI lineage: Eukaryota > Metazoa > Arthropoda > Malacostraca > Amphipoda > Talitridae > Platorchestia > Platorchestia sp. MABIK. The sequence goes on along the minus strand of JACJUY010008349.1, from coordinate 3,805 downwards.
GGCTCCTATTCCTAAATGCCTCTTCCTTGAATCTACAATGACCAAATAATCGCCCCAGTGCACTATTGTTGCATCTGAGGACATCCTTGCCTCACAACACGTTCGAGTATCTACACTGCACCGGAGTTCACTGGAGAAATGTTCCTGGAATTTGAGCTCTCCTTGACTGCTGCTAAATATAATAGACTGAAGCACTTTTCTCTTCCTGAGGCGAGGGTTTCAGGCTCAAGCCATTTCCACGAAGCTCATTTTCCTGTCCACGTTTGTTCTGGGCGCAATCAAGTGCAGCTCGCTAGACAACCTGAGAGTTTCTTCTAAATCTTCATGAACGTAAATCGTCTACTCCAACATGCCACACACTTCCAAGTGATGTGCCTTACATTCATTGTCGTTACTTGCTCACGGACGTACTTAAGTCGCAACTCGCAATGAGTCAAATGAATCATTCTCCCGTACTTCGCACGCCGAATGATAAACTTCGAATTTTTTGAACGCCGTACGAAAACAAAAATTTCAATTATATATATATTGTATAGCTCTTATTTTCAACTTTGACATGGGTCTAAGCGGGTGCAGTTTTCTGAGTAGATTTACGAAGCACAAACATGAGTACATAGATTTGTATCCTCCACATGCTCTTGCATTATTTTTTCTTTTCTTCCTCATGTTGACCAGTACAGCTTATCCCAGGGCACGTTGAGGACTCGGGAGCGTTGCGTTCCACCTTCTGCAAAGCGAGGGGGAGCGGCCACTGTTCCTGCAATGATGAACTAAAAAGCGCTCATCATTTTCTTCTGAAGAGTTCCCACCCCTCACACTTTGATTCCATTATACGTTGAATGACGCCTATTGTGAGAGCTTGCAGTTGACGAAAAATAAGCAGCAGTTGAATGACGGATATTTCAATTATTTGTATCTTCTTAAGAATCTAAGACCCTCATAATTTTTTGGCTAGTAACTTTGGCAGATATAACATCGGTCACGTCATTCTAACATTCTTTAACGTTCAGCCTTCTATAAAACTAAAATCGTAAACTTTACATCTCAGCGATACAGCTTGAAAAAGATTCCATAAAATAATGTAGATTAACCGACAAAATATGATCTCTCTTCTGAACTAATAGCTAAATATTAGGTGAGGCTGCAAAACTTCTCAATCAAAACAGCTCGCACTCGAATGTTGTGTACAGAAGAAACAGAAAAAAGTAAAACCGTATATTTTGAAAAAAGTTGATACGTGAAACGCATTACAACACATCCCAGTCTGATTTTTTCGCCGCCTGCATGCTTGTCTTTCGCCGCCCGAGCGATTTAAGCGATTAAATCGCTTAGATGTCGAAAAAAAATTCATGGCGACTGCGAAAAAGTTAGAATGGGATTGGTTTCTAAAGATTTCTTAATACAAAGGGCCTTAACTAGAAGACAAACCAAACGAGGCAAAAATAGCAGTGTCAGGGATAAATTTTGTTATTGAGAGAAACAATAAAAATGTATTTTCTTGGATATTTTATCGGAGGCAAAATGAAAACACCGAAAGTTCATCAATACTGCAAATAGTGATGGAGAATGCTTCGGGGGACCTTCGTTATAAGTTAGAACAAAAGAAGAAAAAACAAGAAATGCTCAAATGAAACATTTTATAATAAAGTCCTAGATGATTTTCAAGTAATGAGATAAGATTGGCCAAAGATAATTTGTGAAAACATAGCACAGCACGCGCATCCAGGAGAAATAAACACACATGCATGCAGAAATGAATTAAATAGCATTTTCATCATACGATAATTGAGATGATTTGTTTATAAATCCTAATTTCAGATTGCGTTTATTTTCATTTATAATTTTTCATTTTGAGATACAGAAGCATGCGACGCTCAATGGGGTAGCGATGGATCTCTTTTTGAAGTGGTGAGCAAGTTTTTACTGAAATTTTGTGTGAAGTCTCTATTTATTTCTGGATCAAAGTTCGATCCTAACTGGTCGCAGAGCGTTTAGCGAAAGTAATTGTCATGACTTTCATTTTCTTTTGAAAAAATGAAACACGTAATCCTGCTGCATCTCACTGACAATTGTATTGCTCGGTGAAATTAGAAGAAAAAATGATAAATAATTTGAATTACAATTGAAAAATGATTTTGAAATAACAAAAATTCTAATAACGTAAAAGAAATATCAGAAAAATCACTTAAGAGTCTAGGAGCAACAAAAATATTTTCGGTATTCCCTTCATCAACAAATAGACTTGGGAACTTGAGATAAAATAGAATCACTGTGATAGCTTAGTATCGCTTAGAAGTAACACACAGTTGTCAAATTTCTCCCATTGATTACAAATTAACTTAATTGTGGTTTCTTTAAAGTTTGACACTTGTAGTGCAAAGGTTACGTTTTACCGGCTACACACGATATGGTTGTGCTGCAATGGCGGCAGGGTACATCTATACAATTCCGAATTTTGGACAGAAATACATCGAAAAAAGTTCACTCTGGCCCATCAACTTCATTTCCCCCGAAGGAGGAAATAACAACTCTCTTGGCCCTTGCCACGAGTGTAAAAAGGTACCTCATGCCGATACCTTCACTGACTTAGCGCTTCGCTGTTTTGATCAACACGTTGACTGCGACGTGAGCCATATTTGGTTACTGAGCGAGTTTTTATTATGCTGCTGACCAACTAATAGTCACGAACTCAATTTCGAAAAATGCTGGTGAACTTTTACTTTAATGCACTTACGGATTATAGAAATTTAGTTCCGTATAATCACTAAAGGAACACATTTAAGAACGTTTTATGCGAATGTCATTTTGCTCAATGATGAGTAATTTTCGAGTTATTCAACACTGAAGTTATAAGAACGTCGTATATGAAAGTGGAGAAACGGACACGTAAATATGCTATAATACGGTGTTGACGAAACGATAGGCGAGGTTAGGTTAGATAAAGTTGGGTTAATTAAATAAAATATGGGAAATAATTCCCATACAATCGTTTTTCAAGGAAGGGTTAAAGATACAGATGCAACGTTTTAATTTTCAAAGGTTTTAATAAAATACTCTCTTAACAAGAGCGATTCAACGCAACGAACGTAACGAACACTCTTAATATTTAACCCTCTACCGCCTCACGTTCCCCACATGGTACACTCAATAAAACTGCTCGTATATTTTATTTCTCGTCAAGTAGATGCTCTTATGTATTTTTTGAAGTTCACTGCCGAGTTGCAGTTCGTCTCTAATGTGATGTTGGAGACAACCTGATGCTAGAGCCACGTCTAATAACGGTGGTTATAATACCGGCAATATGAGTAGAAAAATTGGGCGGTAGAGGGTTAAGTTCAAGTAGAATTTTCATTTAATGGTTAGCAGTTGCTAGCCGAATAGTTTCTTCTTAAAATCCACTTTATTAAGTTTGTTAAAAAATTAGGGAGAGTTAAAAGACCGCTAATGCCGTGGGCGTTAAAATGTTAGCAGGCGCCGTCAAAGACCGCTGTCCAGGGCGCAGGCGGGGCGAGCTCGAGTTGTTATACGGGCGCAGGCAGTCACAGTAAGTTGGTACCGGTGGCTCCAATCGAAAGGCTGAATTTTAGAACTCTTTGACCCAGTTCCGACCACGGTGACACCTCGAGTGGTGGCTTACAGAGGGCGAGTAACTCCGAGACTCGATAAAGGGCTGGAATATGCGGTAGACCCCGCGTCGACACCTCTGGCACTCGCTCCACCCCTCAACTGTATAATGATCTCTCGTGCGTGTCTATGATTTAGTATCATTTTATATTACAGCAAACTCAAATTGCATCGTTCAGCC
>JACJUY010008348.1:0-38520 GCA_014220935.1 Platorchestia sp. MABIK | reverse complement strand
CGTTCTTCTACATTATTGCGTGTGCGCACACTTGCGTTCTTCTACATTATTGCGTGTGCGCACACTTGCGTTCTTCAACATTATTGCGTGTGCGCACACTTGCGTTCTTCTACATTATTGAGTGTGCACACACTTGCGTTCTTGTACATTATTGCGTGTGCGCTCACTTGCGTTCTTCTACATTATTGCGTGTGCGCACACTTGCGTTCTTCTACATTATTGCGTGTGCGCACACTTGCGTTCTTCTACATTATTGCGTGTGCGCACACTTGCGTTCTTCTACATTATTGCGTGTGCGCACACTTTTTTGCGCTGGGTTTGTCTATTGAGGCCACATACGAATTGTACTTTTTTGGTCGCATTCGCCCGCACACTTACACCGCCATGCATAACTTACATTGTTACTTTAAATAGAATAATTTAATCCCTCAGTCGCCATTATAGTCCTGTATTGATCAAACTCATGGCTTTCAGCGCAAGACTTTCACTTGATCTCTCATTTTTATCTCTCTGTAAATCATTTTTCTTCTATCTTCTCTCTACCTAATCCTCTTTATACACCGACGGATTAAACCCATGATTCTCCATGCTCACTGAAGAGGGTCGCCTTTTTCAAGAAAAAGTGAGGAATTTGTAGTGGATGATTTTGCTTCTCTCATTAATCTAGAAGGTTATTTCTTTTGTAGATGCTTTTTTCAGCTTCGATTGCTTGACACAGCTTGAGGAATTGAATAATCAAAGTTTCAAATTCATTCTATTACCCACTCACAGGGATACAATTATTGTTTCAATGGAATTATTGCTCCTAAGGAGCAATTTGTAAGGTCCCGAGGTAAAGGGTGAGGTATGCCTTCCTTTTTTGAAACAGAGTAGATTTTTCAGATTGTTACGGACCACCTTTTCTCGGTTCACTACTTTTTACGCCAACTTTCATTTTGTTTCATAAACTTTTCTCAATTCATTTTTTCTATGCACCTTGTGCATAGATTCCGCGTTCCTCTTAACTCCTTAGTGAGTGGTGCATTCTGCCTTCCTCTCTTTAGTACGCCTTTGATGCGGTTAGGGAGACTTAAACTAACATCTAATCTCATTCCACATGCATCACTGCGAATGGAATCAGATATTCTCGACCGTTTGAGAATAAAGAATGACTCCTTTTGCTTTGGTTCGTTCGCTTACTTTCCGTAAAGAGGAAGCAAACAATTATTGCAGCTAATCCTACAATGTTGAAATTTTGGAGCTGGTACAAATTCAAACGCAAATGAGTAGGTACATTCAAACCACGTGCCCAATACCCACCCGCGTCACGTCGCGTTGTAGAATGGTAGACCATTTGAGTATATAACGAGGTCGGCAGGATACCATAGGACTCAGTTACCCAGTAGCTGGCGTGGTGGGTGATGTGCGCCGCTCTCGGTCGCCACACAGACAGGAGAGAGGGCAGCGCTGCATCGTGTGACCCAACCTCAATGCTTTAGCCAAGAAATTACAACAAATAAATTGTGATTTGAGAAACAAGATGACTGTTTACTTTGCGAGCTGTTGTCGTTTGGTAATAAGAAGTGAATAGCTGTTTTATTTACTAAATGCAAACTGGGACACCTGAATCACAAGAAAAAGTTCTTTGCTGAGATTAATAAAAGTGTGATATAACATAGTATTTTCTAGGACTGGTAGCTGCGTTGCATGTGGAAAGGAAATCCCAAATATTTTCAGACTCGAGGTGAAATTGTGTGGAACATTTTGTTATTCCAAAAACTTGTGCCTTCATTTTTACTACATTTTCTTTGGCACATCATTTCCTCTCAGAAATGAAGTACATCTGAGGGGTTTTCACCGATGCTTGGGCTGTCAAATAACTCCATAACAACCCCCGACACTACGAGACTAAGTGATTTTGCCGTATTATTTAAGGTCCATGTTGCATGCTATTCTGGAAGCCAGTAAGTATCGATGTTCTATTATCATTGGTCGAGTAGTTATTATACCTGAGAAGTTGACTGAGTTAGTGAGGTCTAGCACGCATCGAGCCGCATGTTGGTGATTGTGACAAACTATTCGAGGTTGTTGCTTGCTTGTTTAGTTTGAAGGAGCGGATTAGACGATTTTTCTTCGTCACATTACCACGTAAGGAGCGGATATTACGGTCTTTCTTCGTCACATTACCCCGTAAGAAGCGGATGTTACGGTCTTTCTTCGTCACATTACCCCGTAAGGAGCTGATATTACGGTCTTTCTTCGTCACATTACCACGTAAGGAGCGGATACTATGGTCTTTCTTCGTCACATTACCCCGTAAGGAGCGGATATTACGGTCTTTCTTCGTCACATTACCCCGTAAGGAGCGGATATTACGGTCTTTCTTCGTCACATTACCCCGTAAGGAGCGGATATTACGGTCTTTCTTCGTCACATTACCCCGTAAGGAGCGGATATTACGATCTTTCTTCGTCACATTGCCACGTAAGGAGCGGATATTACGGTCTTTCTTCGTCACATTACCCCGTAAGGAGCGGATATTACCGTATTTCTTCGTCACATTACCCCGTAAGGAGCGGATATTACGGTCTTTCTTCGTCACATTACCCCGTAAGGAGCGGATATTACCGTCTTTCTTCGTCACATTACCCCTTAAGGAATCTTTGAATGCGACAGCGAGAATTGTATCTGTCCGAACTGATATAGGAGGTCAACTTAACGACTACGTTAAGATTTTGGATTTTTCCAAATACATCGTCGCACTATAGTGGATTTGCAGGGCGCCCAAGGAAACGTACTCACTCTTTGACCGTCGAGTACTACTACTGTATTTCGTTTTGATATATGTAGGTGTTAATAGAAGCACATTCAAGTCTGAATAATCTCATTGATCAGTCTAATTCGAAACTAGATCAAGTGAATTAGGTTAAACATTATTGAACCCCTTGAACAACGGAATAGAAAAACGTTGATGGTAGGATGCCCTAGAAGTCGCTGAGCTTATTCGGGCCCACAGGTAGCTATACTTAAATTTGACCATTGTACTAGACTTAAGAAACATTCTATCTTTGTATCACCTTTGGTAAATAAATTGTTTAATGAGTTCAATCAAAGAAAAGCTACCTTTTAAAAAAGATCGAAGTCATAAAAGAAAACTTAGTAATCGTGAGTCAAAGGATGAGAACGTTTTGAAGGGCACCCTGCGCATCAGCGTACACCGCGTAAGGATATCGACTTCTCATTTAAAAGTAGCGCATTTCAAGATAGTAGCGCATTGCTCACATCCCATGCAGCTAGTTAGTTTTCGCCTTATTTTCACGCTTGGTTGTCGTCGAAATACGTTACTCATTCGTCATCAAATATAAGGAAATCTTTTTCGCAAATTAGCAATGGAAAAGAATTGCACCTCGAAAGCGCTTGAAGGAGCAATTAATTAAGAAGTTGTCACTTTGAATGTAAGAATTAGTATCGACTATGTGATCATATCGCGTGTACGTCTGAGTATTAATAAGTTAATTAGAACATTATTAATTTCTTATGACCTCTTTTATAAGAGGGATCTACCTATCAAGTCCCACCGTGCTCAGAAAACCCCATCGTTTAGGCTGCATCTATGCTCTGTAATACAAACTGAATACGTGCCTTTATTGCAGCTGTAATGCACTACCAAGTTGAATGCTGGTCCTAGCGCTGCAACGGAATAGCAAGTTGAATGTTAGCTCTATCAGTGGAATTGAATAGCAAGTTGAATGTCAGTTCTATCAGTGGAACTTAATAGCAAATTGACTGCTGGTGCTAGCGCTGCTATGGGATCACCAATTCTTCATTAGAATAACAAGAAGCAGAACATTCATCAGTCGGACACTGTAAAAACTCGAACCAACGAGACCAATAAGAACGCACGTCATTACAACAGAACCATTACCACTCAGCAGGGTTTATCGCTGCCTGTGAACGCCTCCTGTCCCCCCGTAAAATGCATTCAAATAATCCTGTCACAACACCCTGGGACGTCGCGTCAGCAATGCCAGGGAGCTTAAATTAATTCTCCCATTTTGGTCCGTACCTCCCCAGTCATTGTAGTCCCCACCCACGAATTTTAAATGAATTATCGAGTGCAACAGCGACGGGTGAGTGCCTGATAAACGCTCGAGCCAGCACCCTTCTGTATGTTAATTCGCAAGCATTAGCTTCGCAAGTCAGCTGCCGAAAGAATTTATTTGTTACGGAAATCCGTGAGTCCCGTCCGTTTAAATGACGTTCCCTGCGGATTGGAACACATGTGTACCAATAGGTAAATTGCTCCTTTACCTACCGGTATGAATGAATCCATTTCATCTGTTTCGCGACATTTTTGAAAAATATCTGTTATACGAGGTGAAGTGTTGTCGTGTAATAGTCTTTTGCATATTTTATAGGAAGGATATAAATGTTTTCGATCGGTAAAGTTTATTTCCCAATAGATTAGATTATAAATTAGTTTTCTAAGCCTCCCTAACCGCTACAAAAAAAAGCGAATCAAAGAGGGGAAGGATGAAGGCACCATTTAGGATGGAAATAAGAGAATGGGGAATCTATGCAGAAAGGGCATAGAAACAGTAAGTTGAGAAAGAAGTTCATGAAATAAAATAAAATTTGAAGAAGAAAGTCAGAGGTGCTGAAAAACAGGACAGCAGTGAACCAAAAAAAAGTGGTCGTTAACATAAAAAAAAAAATATTTCAACAAAAAGAAGGCCTACCTAACTCTCAGCTCGGGCCCTCACATTTTCCCCCTGGGAGCGCTAATTCCCATAGATACAATGATTGTATCCCCCTGAAGGGTGATTTTCAAATCATGCTACTTACAGCCTAACGAAACCCACCGCGGAAACTCGGTGAACGTGTTTATGCCAAAGTGTGTCAGGTAAAGTTGCAGAGTTAACTTAGAACTCTTGTCTTTGCATGTATGTTCTAGACACCAAGTCGACGAAGACGTCGGGTGATTTTTTGAAACCGTCACATTTGAGACAACCATAATAACGTTAACCTTGAAAATTTAGTCCCATCATTTTCCAGTGAAATAAGTAATACGGCGAAGTCGGCAAACATTGCGGCTAGATGTGCAAAATCTGTAAATAAAGTATGAGGCAACAACCAGCCGATACTTGGATTGTAGTTACCATACTTTCACCATTTTGAAAAACAGAGAACAGTCTTTCAGTCGCATGAAATTCTCGACATAATCGTGAACTAAAGCTCTCTGAATGTACTCTTCAGGGGGATACAACGATCGTATCTTTGGGAATTAGCAATTCCAGGGTTAAAAAGAAATCCCAAGTTGAAGGTTTGGCGAGGCTCCCTTTCGTTAAAATAGAATAAGTTTTGGTTCTGTAACGGACACTGTTTTCGGTTCTCCGCAGTCCTGCTTCCCAGCACCTACTACTTTCTTCTACTTTGCAGTAGAAGAAAGCAAAGTACTTAACTTTACTTCCTTGTCATCTTACAGTTTCTATGGGCAGGGAGTCTTTGTGGGAAAACACATTGTGCATAGATTCCCCGTTCCCCAAACTCCACAGCAAATGATCTTTTCCTCCTCGTTCTTTTTGGAACCTATGTTGTGGTTGGGGAGGCATGAACTAACTCATCTAATCTCTCTCTGATCCCACAAATAGACCTCTCTAGTTCATAATTGATCAGAAACTGGAGGTGTTAGCGCAGCTCCTGGTAACTTCATCTCTCCCTGGCCGGGCCACCCAGCGGGCATGGAATATAAATACGCCAGAACTTCTGTACGAGCTAAAGTTTTGCCGCTTAGTAGGCGCTAAAACAAGTAAGTTCAACTTTCATTGTGCATTCATTAAATATTGCTTCCTGCTGCAAAGCCATTCAAAAGGAAGACCTTTATGCCGGTCGGCAGTTTGCTCAAAAGCTTGCGAAGCGTGCTTCTCTTCACAGTTGTGGGTCATTGAAGTGAATGTGGTAGTGAGATGAACATAGGGTCGTCACGAATTTCCTCATCGCTTTTCAACTCCTTCCAGTTGCAATTTGTGACCTCAAACGTGTAGGTCGTGAAAGCATTCAGTTATTTTCAGGGGTTCGAAATGCGCTTGGGTGCGATCGTCATAAGAATTGCATTCCGCTTTCGAATGGTGAGAAACAATATTTCATAGGAAGGATATCAATGTATTCGAGCAGTAAAGTTGATTTCCCAATAATGCTACTTACAACCTAACTAAACCAACCGCGGAAACGCGGAGGATTGCATAGTCGACGTACATTAAGAAGCGCAGAATTAGCTCAGTATGAAACATTTTATCTTCATTTAGCATAAAAAATGAGAACAGAAACAAGTCGAGTCGCCACAAAATCCCGCCTCGATAGCCAAGCTGCAAATGCTCCACTCGGCTCGAGAAAGTGAACTGCATTCAAATATTAGATAATCAGTTATTCATCGCGAAAAGGTCCATTGTGCGAAAAAAAGAGCAGACGGAGAGATCGCGGGAATTCTCTCTCCCACGCGTCTTCAGGCGAGCTTGTGCCTATGAGGTAAAATATATCAACAAGCTATAACTATTGTTATAGATGTTTTTTTGAAAGGAATTTCAATATTATTGCTAAATCAATTATTGAAATCCGGATTGTACATTGTTGCCATGATCGGTAATGACGTCACTAATGAAACCGATGATGTCAACGGAGATAAGAATTGTCACGCGCAATAAAATAGCCGACAGCGCAGCGCATACTGTGAGCCGGCAGCAACTGCAAAATTAAAGGAAGAAACCGACAACAAGAGGCAATTTTGCATGTCCTGGGGGCGGATTATCAAGCATTTTAAGTCTTCGTAAAGACACATCATGTTACGTCACTTCTCCTAAGTAGACTTAGGTACGCCAAGGGAGATTTGAGGTTAAGAACACTTTCAAAGTTCCTGCCGCTAATTCATTCCCTTGCTCTATTAGTCAACTAATTCAACATCTCCGATGACATTCTCGGCCGATGCACTTTCATTCAGTCTGTCGATGCTTATAGAAAAGACGGAAAGAGAGTTTGACACAGAATGTATCGAGGAGAGAAGAGGTGAAACGGGAAAAGATAGGTAACTTTCATTTCTGGTTTTCATTATACTGTATTTCACGCAGGGTGTATCCAGGATAAGACCCCTCAGGGGGATACAAATATTGTATCTATGGGAATTAGCACTCCCAGGGGGACAATGTGAGGGCCCGAGCTGAGAGTTAGGTAGGCGTTCTTTTTGTTGAAATAAAATGTAATTATTATGTTAAGAGCCATCTTTTTTCGATTCACTGCTGTCCTGTTTTTTCAGCACCTACTACTTTCTTCTTCAACTTTGATCTTGTTTCATGAACTTCTTTCTTATCTTACTGTTTCTATGCCCTTTCTGCGTAGATTCCGCGTTCCCTTAACTCCATACTAAATGGTGCCTTCTTCCTTCCTCTCTTTGGATCGCCTTTGTTGCGGATAGGGAGGCTTAAACTAACTAATAACTAACTAATCCAGGATACGATGTGTCCGGAGATGATACCGACCCGGATTGCGCATGTTTCGCTCCCTCACTCCTGCTGAACTATTGAGCTGGTGTGGTCGTTTTATAGGCCAGCTGATGTGGGCATAACAGTCAAGTTTTCGAGGCGAAAAATCTGTAAAACATGGTTAGATCGGGGAGATGAGCTAATTTTAAGCCTCCCTAACTACAATAGAGGTGTTTCAAAGAATGGAAGGAGGTAGGAATATTTTGTGCGGAGTTTTCAAACGGGGAATCTCTGCACTATATTCCCTCACAAGATTAGATTATATGTTAGTTTGAGCCTCCCTAACCGCTACAAAAATAGCGTATCGAAGAGATGAAGGAGGAAGGCACCATTTAGTATGGATATTAGGGAATGCGGAATCTATGCAGAAGGGGCATAGAAACAGTAGGTTGGGAAAGAAGTTCATGAAACAAGATAAAAGTTGGAAAATCAAGTAGTAGGTGCTGAAAAACAGGACAGCAGTGAACCGAAAAAGGTTGTCCTAAACATAACAAAAAATACTGTATTTCAACAAAAAGAAGACCTACCTAACTCTCAGCTCGAGCCCTCACACATTTTCCCCCTGGGAGCGCTAATTCCCCCCCCCCCTCCCCCCCCCTTCCTCTCACACACACACACACACACACACACAAGATCCTCTGCGAATATAAACAGCAAATAAATTTATGAAACGAGATGAAAGTTAAAGGAAGCTGTAGGTACTGAAAAACAGGACTGCAGCGAACCGGAAAAAGATTGTTCGTTACAAAACAAGAACTTATTGTATTTCAACAAAAAGAAGGCGTACCTGACCTTCTGTTCGAATCATCTCCCTGGGCGCACTAACTCCATAGATACTACAGTATACTCGAAGCCGCTATTCCGGTATTTTCAAATTTTCAATAAAAAAGAGAGAACCAGGATAATAGTATAAAGCATTTTTTCATTAAAATATATTCTCGAGACTGTAAGAGACTCGTAAAAAATGGACGTTTCGAGCCTTCGCTCATCATCAGCAATATGAATTCGAAAAAAAGTCATCTGTACAATACCAAAAGAAAACAAAAAAAATGTATGACATTACTTATTGACTAGGGATAAAGGTATAAGTTGAAAATAATCATCTTATCTCATTTCCTTTATCCCTCGTCAATAAGTAATGTCATACATTTTTTTGAGTTTTCTTCTTGTATTTTACTGATGACCTTTTTCGAATTCACATTGCTGATGATGAGCGAAGGCTCGAAACGTCCATTTTTTACGAGCCTTTAACAGTCTCGCGAATATATTTAATGAAAAAATGTTTTACTACAGTATAGTTGTATCCTCTTGAGGATATTGTACGAACTGGATAGAAGGAATTAGCAAGTCTTTCTTTTAAACGTACTGTTTGAACACGGGAGTTAGAGAAGTGATGAGGCTCGCTATTGGTATGCGATATTCTCCTTTCCTCAAGCGTTGACCCTCGGATATTTGGGTAGGATACTATAGAGTGTATCGTCTTGATGCTTCAATGAGATGACGTAGAGGATCTCATTGCATTGAAGTAGCTAAAATGTAAACCATAAATTCTACAGGGACAATCAATTTTCAAACACAAATTAGGTGAAAGCAATCTACCAGATTTACACACTCATCACAGACTTCACCATGATGTGAACATTCAATTTCAAAGGATTTTTTATAACTTATGTAAAGAAAATTAATTCAAAGAAAGTTATGGTGAAGAAACTAAATCAATTCAAATGTTCAGCTGCTTTATTCATGCCAAAAAATATTTCATCCGGAATAAATTTACTCAGGAAAAAAATTGCGTACAAAACATTTCACCTCACTACGGCACTTAATCTTGGCATTATCGACGACATGCCACAGACGATACAGTGTTTTACATTTCCCAATAAAATAAAATCCAGCACATCCCATAAGTTATACAGTGCCTAATATATTACCCAAGTAAAATTCAGTGCAGTCCACGGGCCAGTACATCAGTTAATGTAGCCTGAAGAACTACAATTTAACTGCCGCAGGCGATGCATATTGACACACTGAAATACATTTACTTTCCACAGCCGATACGTCACTTTATACTGGAATATTGATCGATTTATGATAACACGCCACATGCAATGCCGTACGACGCTGTGATAAAGAAAAATACAATGCCACCAAGTCGGCGTTAATTGAGAGTAATACATTTCTGAAGTATATCAAAGAACATGAAAGAGAAATGAAAATCATCTCTGCAAGCGCAGAAGAAACTGAAGGCGATTGTGGTACTTTATATCAACAGGCAAAGTATATTGTTCATAACGCAGATCATCGATATTCTTTCAAAGTGCATGCCATGAGAAACTCATTGATTTATCCGAACTTAGAAACCAATCCGAAATACATACATTAGAGTTATTCAATTACAAAACAAAAGGAAGCAAATATATTGGCTGAAAACCTCAGGCTCAACAAATCATCCGGCAAAAGGCACTCATATCCACGACGCAGGGGGCGGCGTTGGGAGCACGTAACGCCTGCCTTGTTTCCTCTTACGATGGATGAAGAGCACACAGTGACACCTGACACGCGAGTAGCATGGGCGTCATGAATTGATTAATGATTTATTTTAATGAGTTCTAGCCTCCCTTTACCACGGCAAAGATGTTCAAAGAGGGGAAGGATGCAGGCATCATTTGGTAACGAGTTAAGAGACACACTTTGCCTCAGTCAGCATAATTTCACATTAATGTTTCACTTGCTCAGACTTGCCTGTGAATAATCCACGTATTGACTGCCAATATCTAAAAATTGGAAATATTAAATACAAAATGCCTCAAAATATCTGGAAACAGTTAAAGTTCATTCACAAATCTATGCACGAAGCGTGATCCCGCAAAGAATCCCGTGCACTGCAAGATAAGAAGGAAGGTTTTGAAACATGATATAAGTTGAAGAAGAAAGTCAGAGGTGCGGAAAAACAGGACAGCAGTGAACTGAAAAAAAGTGGTCCATAACAAAACAGAAAAAATATTATTTCAGCAAAATGAAGCCTACGTAACTTTCAGCTAAGGACCTCACATTTTCCCCCTGGAAGCACTAATTCCACTAGATACAATAGTTGTATCCCTTTGAAAGGGCGTGATGAATGAGGACAGAGCTTGAGTGGAACGTGAACAGTACTACGCACAGGTGCTGAAAATATTCAAAAATGGTGTAACAATATTTGCGGAAGTTATTTATGAAGGAATCTAATTTTAATTTTACGATTTTCGCGTAGAATACAAATTAATTTTGCCCAATATTGGTGTAATTGAATTTTAAAGCCGATATCATACTGGATGTGTCTAATATTGGAACAACTGTATGATTACGGGATCAATCGTTGGGAAACAAGCCAAAACAAATACCATTGTTCCACAGCATACAAAAATCAGACAATTAAATACTAGCGTTACTACGAGTGAGAAATTACCCTCACATGCCTAGTCATCCCTAACACCACTGCCGCTGTTGCCATCCGTTATATAACTCTGATACTTAGCCTGCCTTCAGAAATGGTTCGCTCGCTATCTTCCTTGCCATTGTTGCAGGTTCCGCCGACACGATTGGAATCACCCACGCTCCGAAAAGTGGCAGAATTTCTCAGTAGTTTTGGTGGCCATCGAAGGTAGGTTTGATACAGACAGCCACGTCTTTTGAGGGCTTTATGAGGAACTCGTTAGTGCCTCATTACGCAGCTTTGTGGGGCCCCAGCAAACATGTTCTGATCGATACGATGTTCACTTAGGGGAGATGCGAGGGAGGCTTGTGCATATAGCGGAGTGCTTTCTCATTATAAATGACCCTACGTCGCACACACAATATCCTTGTTCCCCTACGCCAACACCAAAATTAAAACACCTTAGATTGCTAATCGTAAATCCGCGACCAAACTCAAACTCACGGAAGTAATTTTGTGCTTACGTTAAAATTGTACGAAGTGTCATTTTCTGCTCCAATAACTTATTGATGCATTCGAACTTAGGAATATATTTTATCTATCTTCATGAAAGTCATAAGCGGCTCAAAGATGAAAAATTTTAGTTCATCAAACTTTTCTCATTGAATAAGTTCGCAATTATAAGGCAGATACAATTTGCAGGATTAATTCTTCAATTCTTACGGGCGTATGCGATAACATTTTCTGCAAAGGCAAACCAATATCCAACAAGTCAAAATATCACCAATAAAATTCGAGTGTAACACATTTTCTTCGTTAATTCAAAAAACCACTCCTGTGAAAATTATTTGATGGGTCCTTTTTCATTAATTTTAGAGACCTTATAGCAACAGCCAGGAGACGATTGAGGACGACCGGGCCTTTGAATAATAAGGAAGCATGAATTCACTTCTATTTCGGGTTAAATGGTTGTGACGATCAGTTTGTGGAGTTAATGATTGTTTTAGGTTATTGTTGCCATCATTGGTTGATGTTTCTAAATGAAATTACATCTGGAAATTTTGTAGAGATCCGTAAGTTTAAGTATTTTAAAATTTTTTAAATGAATTATTTGAGTGATCGTTAAATTTTAGATTTTTTACCGCTCTGATGGCTCTTTTTTGAAGAGTAAAAAGTATATTGGTTTTATTTCTATCAGTTCCGTGCCATGCTTCTATTTCGTATTGCAAGTATGGTGAAATGAGCGTTCGGTAGAGCATGTGTTAAGCTGTTTCAGACAGGAAATTTCTTACTTTATTTAGGATTCCGATGGATTTTGATAACTTAGTTCTGATATGAGATGTGCTTTTTGAAAGTCAGATGTTTATCTATTATGATGCCCAGGAACTTACATGAGTTAGTTTCTTCGATTTCATCTTCGCCAATTTTAATGCGTGGGAGAGATATGATTTACTTGTCTGAGAATGTAATATATTTTTATATTTTTGCTTGATCGATATTAAGGCTTATTTTATTGGCTTTAAGCAATAATAAAGCCTTCTGGAGTTCATTATTTACTCTCTCCGCAATCATAGCGGGATTTTGGTTCGGAAGGATCGCAGAAAGCGTGCTGTCAGCGGCAAAAAGTTCGAATTTGAAAAATGATGTAGATAAAATAATTTCATTGACAAAAATGAGAAATAGGAGAGGCATAAAGACAGATCTTTGTGGAACTCCATGACTAATTGTCTGTGGATCCGATTTTGCATCGTCAATGACAACGTATTGCTTCCGATTTGTTACGTATGATCTGAACCAATCATGGGCAACCCCTCGAATATCATAACAGTGTAGTTTCGAGAGTAATCTGTTATTGTCCATACAATCGAATGCTTTTCTAAAGTTAAGGAATCCAGAGAAGACAGGCTTTCCTTTATCTAAATTAGTATAAAAGTATTGTAAATGATTTAGTATAGCCTGTGCTGTTGATATTTTAGAGCGAAAACAAATTGTTTATCATAGAGAAATGATTTTTGTTCAAAATAAAAATGAACTTTTTTGCACACAATTTTCTCGAATACATTGCTAATAATTGGTAGCACAAAGATAGGTCTATAATTGTTTACACGGTTTTTTTCACCACTTTTAAGAATAGGGGTTACTCGAGCAACTTTGAGGGACTTCGGGAAAGTGCCTAGGAAGAGAGACTGGTTGATAATATTGGAAATGAGAGGGGCTACAATATCAGCAATACCTTTAAGTACTTTGTCGAGAACGTTTGTAACCCACTCGATTTATTTTTCAGGTTGTCTATGCATCCAATTATATCGGAAGAGTTGGTAGGCGTGAAGAAAAAAAAGAGCTGTGTTCACGAATATGATCCATGTGTTCCAGGTGATCTGAAGGTTCATTTCGAATACCATCATCTATGGTTTTTCCTACGTTTACGAAGAAATTGTTAAAAAGATTAGCAGTCTCTTTCTTCTCACGGTATTTTAGATTATCTTGAACAACCTATTCAATTTTTTTACATCGGCGATATTGGGCCTATAAAATGAGTTAAGGAGTCGACAAGTCTTTTTAAGGTCAGCTTTAATTAAATTGGGTAAACTTGAGCGTGAAGAAGCTTTTTTTTGATGTCCTTATCTGGTTTGTCACATTCTTAGTTTTTTAATCTGTTATATATTTCTCTAGATATTCGCCCTTCGAAAAGGAGGGCTAGGTACGTTTCTTTATATTTATCACGATATTAAAATAAATAAAAAATCTTGACCCATGTCAAGAAACTTAAGAAATCATTTTTTTCAACTTCCATTTCAGTGACCTACCATAACCAGTTCATTATTCTCATTGTCCTACTGTAGAAGCCACTTGACTGTCATCAATCATCAGGTTACAGTGAGTATTCTACTATAAGGTGAAGGTGATCTACTAGTTACGCGAAGTCCTAGAAGTTTACTGACGAGGGCAGACACTATCAACACACACTTCCGAGACACGCACGGGAACTGTTCTCATCAACGGAGAGAACACAGCTTTCAAAATCCGCCAACATGGAGTACAGTAAAAAATTAATAAAAAGTCACTTGCGCAGTCAAGAACATCGTCATAGAGATGCACATATTTGGTACCGCAGTAACTCAATGAAGCCGTGATTTCAAAACCTAAGTTCAATATGGTTAATTATGATTCATGATGGTTACGGTTAGTAAAATTAGAGTACAATTATCAACCGTGAGCACTTCTTAAGCTTTCCCTGACTAATAAGTGCATTTGAGTATAACGTTCCTCTTCGAGAAACACCTGAGCACTTGCAGATGTATTTTGAAGGCTAACCAATTCATCACTTTTTATCGAATTTATATTTTCTTAATTTTCAACTGCTTTTTCGATTATTTTCTGCTTACTGCCCTTGAATGTTTTAGATCACTTGTATCGCCAGATACTGTCATGGGAACTGGTCTGATAGCACCACTTTTTGTCAGTCCGCCATATTGATTTTATTAGACGTTACAGCAATTGGGAGAATATTTCCTCCTTGTATCGTTCTATGAAGAATCGGAGCTCATGCTTTTCTTTGGCAAATATTCATTTTTGGGGAGAAGAAAATTTTTCTAGATTTTGGGTTGAACACTTAAAGTTTTGCTAGCCAAAATTCACAAATGCGGCCTGTTTTCAAACAGAATTTGGCAGAATTTGTGAATTTTGGCCATTTCAAGAAAGATCTGGAATCTAAATTTTTAAATCTAGATTTCTGTTTTCCGGTCCAAAAATCTCGAACCTGAAAATTTAAGCCGCACAAAATGCAAGTGGCGAACCCAAGTCGACAGAAGAACTTTTGCTGTCGGCTGCGCCGTTACAACAGCTAAAATAATTAGAAAATACGGTCCCAGGCTTCATTGGGAATTGCTTCAACGTTTTCTACTATTGATAAATAATGAGAATCATAAAAAATTTATACAGCACGAATAAATCAAAAAATTGCTGGTTTTGGTGTAATTGATCTCGCAATATTGTCCCTGCGTAATTATTGTACTAGATTGAGTGCTTTTAGGACAGAAGTAGCATTGATCTTCACTTATTTTCACGAGGAAGTGTTGAATGTTGAAATGAAATGGAACTTTTAATCTGAATACAATCTCAACTCCTCTACAACACACAATGTGCGTTTTACATAATGTGAGCTTTCCTCAGCTTGAAGCCACTTCAACTTTCATGATAATTTCTTCCTCTTCGCTTTCAAGTCCACAATCATGAATCACTTTAGACTTCTTGCCGCAAGAAAATTACCTGTTGTTTCGACCATGATGTTGCAATGCTAGATGATCATTACGCATCATCATGGCAAATCAATGCGAGATATTTTACCTGCAAGCCACAACGCGCATTGTCTGTGGTCTTCAGGTTGTTTGCCGAGAGTCACACAAACCCATTAACGATAACTCATAAAGATGCAGAATTCAGAAAGCCATGAACTACCTTCCTGAAGTTATGGCCGCATTGCTACTTATGAGCGTGGCTGCGTAGTGCTCTGTAAATACCGCCATTTCGAGACACAACAAAGAGAGGAATATTATCGGAGCAACTTGCCACATGAAGCACAAAGTGGGAGCTAGGAACTTGCGCGCATTAGCCATCTTCTAGTGGATACTGAGAGAAAAGTTCAGGATTTTTTGGCCTCTTTCTCGGCACTTGATCCGGAAAAAAGTACCTGTACAGTACAGTGGGAAGGCTTGCACTTACTATCATTTCTTTAAATCAAAAGATGCTAAGTTTCTGGGCTTACTTCTATGAAGAATTCTTTTTGTTTAGATTCAGTTTAGTGCTCATTCGAAAACCGAACAGAAAATGAATTGCTTGCAGAAAAGAATCATGCGCATTCAATGTGAACAATTTTATCACAGAATCGATACACTTTGGTGTGTCAATCTGACACAAAACCAACACAAAAAAGTTTACCGTAAGTATTCGATATTCTTATGATCTTATAAGAAAGTATTATAAGTATTCGATATTGTGTTACCTGTGTGTCGAGGCCTGACACGACACTCAATTGTGCCAATTTTGACACACTTTGCCTTAGTCAGCACTATTTCGCATTAATGTTTCAATTCCTCAGACTTGTCTGTGAATAATACACGTATTGACTGCCAATATCTAAGAATTGGAAATATTAAAAAAGAAAATGCCTCAAAATATATGGAGAAAGTTATAGTCCATTCATAAACTCTAAAAACTGCTCATTTTTTGACGAGAAATTTTTCATCATTGAAACGTGAATACGTGATTTAAATTCTCTGATTGCTTGAACATGGACCAAACTTGATACAGCCAAACGTACAAAGATGTCTCTGAGTAACCGTTTGATACACACAAGTGCGTTAAAATTTCTTTGAGTGTCGAATCCAAAAGACAATCTTAGGCTCAAGTTCATCGAGCTCTTGCAGCAGCTTTGAGTGAGATCTTAACAAGTATCCAAAAAGTTAAACTAAGTTTCGTGCACTTTTCAGCATACCAAGAGATGTCAAAATTAAACCGAAATCCTGATTTTTAAGTTCATTTACGCAGAATTAGAAGTTAAACAAGTGTATTATTTCAACATAGTCTCCTTTGTTTCTAGTTACTTGGGCTCAGGGACCAAGAAGCTAATTAAAGTATTCCCTTCTAGAATGTCTTAACCGGGTATGCAACTTCCCTGTATTGTTTGATGCGTAGGATAGAATTATTACTATTATATAAGAAAGTTTTAGCCACCATTATCCACGACAAAGATGTTCCAAGAGAGGAAGGAGGAAGGCACCATTTAGTATGGAGTTGAGGGAACGCGGAATCTATGCACAAAGTGCACAGAAACATTAAGCTAAGAAAGAAGTTCATAAAACAAGAGCAAGTTGAAGAAGAAAGTGGTAGGTGCTGAAAAACAGGACAGCAGAGAACCGAAAAAAAGATGGTCCGTAACAAAACGAAAACCTTTTCTATTTCAACAAAAAGGAAGCCTACCTAACGTTTAGCTCGGGCCCTCACACATTTTCCCCCTGGGAGTACCAATTCCCATAGATACAATAGTTGTATGCCCCTGAGGAGGCGTACGATCGAAAAGTCACAGCAAAAACCCCTCCAATTCTCCTAAGAAAGGCTGGCTTGACTCAGTGTAAATGCAAGCTGTACTAACGCCACGATACAGCCTTCATCAACCTAATGCCACCCGTTTAATGTAAACTGCCCCACAATAATGAGAACCTGTTCGACAATACGCTTGCTACAGCTCTTCATCAGAAACTTCTCCCAAGTTTCAATATCTGCACCTCCTTCCGATCTGAGAAATTAAACAACTACAGTCGTTCCTCGTCTTATAAGGCATCATCATATGCAAGTGATACCTTATCCGGATAAAATTAGCCTCAGTTTTTCAAATGATACGATTCTATCATAAATCAAAGTTATTGATGACTGGGGATATATTTTTTTTTTTGTCCGTATGAGTTGAAGTTCAGTTTCAGTTTTTCAACTAATACGAAACTCGATACCAGCAATGCATAACTGGGGACTTTTTTTCGTCCGCATAAGTTCAAGTGCGCACGCCAGAACTCAAGAATCGACAGCTGTCTACGTGCCACCTCGGTGTGCCAACACTGCCAGCTGAGCGGCTCTGCCTGTTCTACACCTGCAGCTAACAGACTAATGCGATCAAGCTGAAATTTCGATCTCGTTACAAAGTTCGATCATGGGACACATTGACTCCGGCCAGAATAAGTTGAGAATACAAGGTAAACTCGATGGAGTCCAGTACCACGAGAAACATCGCGTCGTCAATGGTGTTTCGTAATCTCCTTACCAGTAACCACGTTAGAAAAGTAGGAAAAGTAATTTCTTAGACCATTCGAGTTCACCATTCATCAAATTTGAACTTTAAATTTATGACATTTTCTCTCTCGTTTGACAACTGCGTAGAAGAGCATGAAAGTAGTGGTGCGAGTTGAATACAATGGTGTCGGAATTTCAAATTTTGTGTGTTTAGTCCACGTCGCGAGTATACACGCCCTAGCTCCAACAATCAGCACGATTTGAAGCGTGGCAGTACAATAAAAGTAGAAATTTTAATTAGGAAAACGAAAAATGCGATAATGCTATTAGTTTTCACTGCCTTACTCTCCACTTTCCATTGTTCAGTAACGATAGCAAAAGGTTTTCAAAGTATTTCAAATGAAGGGAATATGGTGGGCTAAGTATTTGCCCTCTGTATTCATGGTGTCTAATGCATGCCAAAGTAATGTTCTATCCTTTCCATTTTACGCTAAATTCAATTTTTAAGTTCGCAGTGTCAACTTTTTTGCTGTAAATCTGCCAGAACATTCTATGACGTTCTGGCCACATAGGGGAATACGCGAGAAGCAAAACGAAATATTCCCTGGACCCGTTGGCCAGATTCGATTCTGCTGAACGAAACGTATTTTCATACAAAATTTGAAACATGATATAGAATAGAAAGAAAATAATCCTTTTGGCCCGCGAAACTAAACAAGATTTCTTTTTCGTAGACAATCCCCACGAGGTACGCATGAAATTCTCTGGATATATATGCATTCGTTAACTATTCAATGTACTAGCATAACTCTCCTGAAATTCATTACTCTTAAAAAATTATTCGACCATCACTGCTTCCAGTTAAAATCCCAGAAAATTCAGCTTATATTCCTCACATTACGTCCAATTCCCCATCCTCACTTTTAACACTCGATTTCTTCTTCTTCATTAGGGTTATTCCGCGTATGAAGCGCTCTATAAATAAACTGATCAAAATCACACTTATAACAGAGGAGCAGGTCATAGAGCGGTTCGGTCGTAACAACTAAATTAGTCTGATTTCAAATATTCAAAAGAAGGAGTTGAAGCCAAGAGTTTTTGGTAGACGAACGCGACTCAGGCTCCGTTGTGTGTGTTGTCTCCTGTAAAGACCATCTTTGCAGCTGTGTTGTATGGGAGGGGACAGCGACTCAATGAAAATACACAAAATTAACACTTTGACCACAATTAGTTAAAATGAAGCTCAACATTCAACTCAAATTTAAATTCAAAAGTGAGTAATTTTGAAAATGGCACACATCAACTGTATCATGCCTTCATATAGCTCTAATTAAGTATTTATGAAAATTGAGTTTGTGACCATTGGACGATCAGCAGCATTATGGAATTCCCCTCCCTGGTCAGCGGTGGCGCAAGTTGCCGTCAAAGTGCCAAGCTTAAACTTGAAGTGCATATCAAGTGTTAGGTTCATACTTGGCTAAAACATTCACATCAATTTTACATTTGGTATTTGAATATAGAGGTAAAGTTTGGTATTTATAAAATTTATAACAACATTTTAATTTAAATTTGAGTTGAATACTGAACATTAGTTTAACCCATCGCAGTCAACGTGTTGAGTTAGGTGAAGCCCTCCTAACCCGAGCAAAGGGGTTTCCAGAAGACGAAAGAGGAAGGCATCATTTAGAATGGAATTGAAAGAACGTGAACTCTATGCACAAAGTGTATCTCTTTCCTACGCACAGAAAAAACAAGATCGAGAGAAGTTTATGAAACACAATATACATAAATTGGAGAATAAAGTGATGGGAGATGAGAAAATACTGCAGCGCACCAAAAATAGATGGTTCATGTCTAAACAAAAAAAAATTGTATTTCAAAAAAGGAACTCGGGACCTCCCATATTTCTTCCAATAAACGAGAAATTACAATAACACACAGCCGCCCAATCGGCGCACTGAGCATCTGACCCAACTTCTACGTTAGCATCCAGTGCTCTAAACTTTCAGATTCCACAGCTCAGAATACACAGAAAAAGTGCGTTGATCCTCCAACTGAAAAGATTTTAAGGCATGAGCTCGAGCAGCGCAGCCTGTAATGCGATCCTGCACCGCCTATGCAGCCAGCGGAACTGAAAAGTGCAACGAAATCAGAAAAAATGAGAGATTTGGATCAAGAAAAATCAGGTGCATGAGTTCACCCGCCGCAGCAGAGCACACGTGACCAGAATTCAACAGAACTTAAAAGTAAGAGCGGCCTGGCAAGTAATTTTTGCGGAGGACTTCCATAAGCGCGGCCGGAGCGAAGCAATTCGCAGGAGCTATAAAAGCAATTGGCCAGGGAAGCCATTATTATGGAGGAAAAAGTGAAGCTACCCACCCATGATTACTGAGCGAGGCACTTCACCGAGCGCGCCAGCCCCATAAAAGCCCACATGAAAGAGTACTGAAGGATAGAATCATCTTCCCTGCGGGACTACTCCTGAACAGAGTCTACCCAGCAAAAACTCTTGCCTTATTCAATAGAGATCGAGAAGAGAGATCAAGAGAAGGGATAACGTTCTCAAAATCACCCTAGAAAATGGGCAATATAGATTAAAGTATTAGAATACGCGATGCAGGAATGCGACAGATGCGAGCCTTTTTAAAAATATTAAAAATGCGCTGTAAATTACAGCAAGTATACAGCTGTATCTATTGACTGGATAGTCGCATTTATAATAACGGTAATTCAAATTCAAAAAAGTTGTATTGTCAACTTAGCAATGGCTTTAACATTGTCTTTTAAATTGCAGTAAAGTAGGTAGTTTTGTTAGATAAATACTCTGATTAAAAAAGCCGTGTGATTTAGGACCAGTGCGATTGTGTGGTTAACCAAGTCGGCAGTGGAAGAAATAGCTTTAATGGGTTGGCTTTCAACTTCACCAGCGTACGCATAATCCAATCAAGCTTTGAGCTCGATCGCTATCCGGCGGAAACTCACACTTTATTACTAGAGCCTTTTTAAACAAAAAATTCTTCTGATTTGAGAAATTTAATTTCAGCCAGATTTAATTTGAAATTAATTTAATTAAGGTTTCCAGCCGCAACAAAGATGTTCCCAGATGTGGAGAGCGGAAGGAACCATTCATCATGGAATTAAAGGAGCTGGGAATTACTGCATAAGATGTACGCTTAAATTCTGTTCATTAACACAGTACGATTGCAACAAGTTTATGAAAAATTGAAGTTGTAAAATTAAATAATATATACTAAAAAAGACAGAAATGAACATAAGAATTTGGTCCGTAACAAAGCAAAACGAAAACATTTCATCCAAACGAAAGGAAAGCCTAACGAACTTTCAGCTCGAGGACTCGCGTCTTCTTCTTAGAGGAGCTAATCCCCATTGATATATTAGTTTTATCCCCTAGAGGGATTTTCATTCAGATGGAAACCCGTAAAAAGTGAAAAATACTTTCAGGTGTTCGCTTTCTCCTCGTCGCTCTCGACAAACTTCATTTCATTGAGAGAATCTCATCTCCACAATAAACGCAATAACTCATTGAGGATTACCAGACTGTTGTTTCCTTCGGAGCCAAAGTTTTCGAAATTGATTAGATTTCATGTGAAAAAAGGCTAAACTCGAAGATTTTTGTCAGACATTTGGTTCATTTGGCACCACTGCTTCAGTGCTGTTTTTCTCAAGTTCTACTTCGTTTTCCAGGGTCAAAAAAAAGCATGTGAGCTAGGAGTTATCCCCAACCAATGAGTACTGACCTCCTAAATTTCAGCCATTTCACGGCTCGTAGAAGTAACTGATAAACACTTTTAACCGGGTAGAGGAGATGCCAAAAAAAAATAGAATGGGATCACCGAATGTTAACCCACTGGCGTCTTTGGCCCTTTTTTAGGACCGGATAGATAACAGTATTTATAATTTTTTTTTGTTATTGTGAAATTTTTCTTCTGATTTTTTCTTTGAAATTCACTCCTTTGAGTCAGTTCCTTCTTCATTTAGATGTCAATGACAACCTGATGCTGGTGCCAGTTCAATAAAAGTGGTTGTAATATCAAATAAAAAAATTAGAAAATTGAGACAACAACGAGTTAGCTGAAGCACATAAACTTTTTGCTCATTAATAAGCTGTGGGATGGCGTAGAAAGACATCTGAAGACCTCATAGTCCGTCACCTGACGCAACCCCAACTAAAGTTCACTAATGAAATCTATCTTTTTCATTATTTACTGCTCCATTTTACAATTGCGTTGCTTAAAGATTTTTTTAGCTTCTTTATCTAAACAGAACTGAAAAAGAGAACCGTAAACCTATTGAGCCTAAAAATTTCTCCCATCACCACTTTTACCCGTATTCTCAGTTTGCTCTATAAGAACCTGAGGAACTGTTTTTAACTCTGGTGAAACCACCGCGTTCATCTCCCAAAATGTAGTGTTATACCCCCGAGTAGCAGAAAAAATATAGCGCTATAAAAATATTACGTTGAAATTTCACAAACAAAGTCTCATAGTCACAAAGATGGAAAAGTACACACAAAGACGTTCGAACTTGAAGTCAAACCATTCCCATAAGGGATGGTACAAAGAATAGGAAAACTTCTGGCTAACATTTAGCCAGCTCTTAACCTTACAATGGCCAGCAACTCGCATTACCAAAGTAGGAACACACTGCGAGCCCGTCAGGGTTCTCAGTGGAAAAATTCAAAAGCTTGAAAGTATATTGTCGAAGACCGACACGAAAGCTCAGGGTTTGCTGGAGTAGAAGGGAACTCTGAAGCGTTCTCAGCGAGCGTTATGCAAACTAAGTTCGCTGAAATACAACCGCCATCAGCGAACTCCATGGGGGCTTAGCCGTGACTTGTAAAGCATAAACGAACGCAAAACTAGAACGTGGCATTCAGAGTACAGGTGCGAAGTGTGCTGATTGCATTTTTTTCAAAGTAGGTAGGCGAATTTGCACATCAAATCCGTAGCCTCCCGCGTGACTTTTATCCGGACGGCAAACAGGTACACCATTCACTAATTTAATTATCCAAGTTATCTAACATGCAATCTCATGGACAAAACATAAATATCATGGTCAGGAACTACGTTTACCCTCAACATTCGTTGATTCATCCGATGAAAAATTAAAACTTAGAAAAGCCGAGCGACAGCAACTTTTCGGGTAAACAATCAGTAAAAGTAAATGTAAAAGTAAATGTTCTTTCTATCATACGCGTGAGATTACCTAAGAATCAACTAATTGGAAATGTGACAATCATTAAAATCTGGTACCTTCGGAGCACAGGTGCACTTAAACGTAAGGTCTAGTACGCCCTGTACAATTCTCGAAAAAAGAGAAGCAATCGTTTATTTGCAATGAATATAACATTGGTTTTACGATTTTTGCATTATCTTACGACGAATGAAGCTGAAACGAATTTCAATTCTATAACATACATCAGGGATGCGAGAGTAAATGAAGTAAAAGGATCTTAATTCTTTTTTCGTATGACACGTTAGCTTTTTCGCAATAAAGAATGAAAAAGTTATTCAATAAATACGTCTGTGCTTGACAAAACTGAAACGATCTTTAAGAAAAGGGAAAATCGTTCCGGAAGATGGATTCTATAGCATCAGTTAGCTCTAGCATAAGCAAGGCAGCTTAGATCTCTCAAGTCTACACCATGTTTTGCCACATAGGAAAAATAAAAAATTCTGCAAAATGCAGCATCTGTTTCCTCGCTTAAAACCAACCAATCTCTTGCGTGTGACCGATCAATATACAAACAGTCCTCCGCGCTATTATATTAAGAAAAATATTAAGTCCGCACGAGTGAAGTATTAAGAAAGCGTCTTCGTCTTTTCACGATACTATCTCTGTCCAATGATGAGGGCGCATGAGTTGTGCTCCCTCGCTTTGGCTCAGACAAAACTCCTAGCTAATCTTCACCAGGCTCCGCATTAATCTCTATTGCAAACTGGAACAATTATAAAGACAAGAGGGTATTACTTTGAACTGGCGGTGCGCATCTGAGGGAGTCGGATTTTCCTCCAGTTCTTTGTGCCTCTTTATTAATTTGATGTCGCTCGACCAGCAAAGATCGTAATTGATCAAATAGAATCCATTATGTTTGTTAATTTGCAATTATAATGAATACATGAGTGTGGTGGTACGAGCAGAGGATGTGCATCAAATGGATTACCGAGATTCATCGTACTCTCAATGAATTTATTATAACGTGTTGTTGAAATAGATAATGAAATCAAATAAAAGGATTTTGCTTTCATGGAAGACAATCGAAGGCGTCCAAGATGAAGTAAGAACTTTTGTGCTCAGCTTGACGAAAGTAAAATTGGCCAATCAAACTTAGCAAAATGTTGGTCAGAACATTCTTCAGCAGCATGACCTGGCGTGCGTGTTTTTCGTCGAGACTATTTTCACGTTATTTTAAATCTGCTCAACGACTCAGTACAATTAGTTACATCAGTTTCTCAATACCTTTTGAAAGTATTAGTTGCACTAGTTCTACGCTCTACGATACAATAAGATTGGTGATGATTTGATGTTGTGTGCAACACGAGTTCCATTCAGCCACTCAACACGATTCTTCGACACTGAAGGGATTATCAAGCAATAACTCTTTTTCGACAGTTATTTTTTATGCACTTGAGAATTCATTTTCGCCAGCGTAACTTGAAAAGTTATATTTTTACGCACTTAGCGAAATCGGCCAAGGAAATATAATTAGTGAGAAATAGTCGCGTGTGTAAAAGACAGCGCGCAATAATTAAACTAAGAAAAAGTCAACCGTAACTGAAGTGGGAGCTGTTGGTGAGCAGAAACATTTTACAAATCGTATTTGATTTTTCGTGCTCACACAAGTCTAAAATGAATGATAAAAAACAAAACTTGAAGTGTTAGAAAATATCTGAGTTGAATTACGAATGTACTGTTTAATAATGATTTCAATAATTCCCACCGCTTTCAGTTAAAGCAAAATGACCAGTGAGTGCGTGTGTGCGTGTACTCCCAATTGAATTAATTTGAACGTGATACGGGATGATTGACACACTCATTTTTACTCAGTGGGGAGTTTAAGCGAGCTTTGGGAGTAAATGTACTCTGTTGAATTATTAATACTTATTTGTGAATTTATGTACATTATGATCAAAGTAGGGAAGCGCCTTAGCATACGTTTAGAAAACTTTGCATTTCAACACAGAACAAAAACGACACTGAAATTTCGGATCTTTTCCAAATAAGCCCCGCCACTAATGCAACATATAAGTTTCCCCCCTTATAACTTTAGATATAATGTACCTATTATGTTCAAATTACTCTCAAGCGAAAGAATGCTTTAATCTTTTGTTTGAGATTAATTTGAAGTCAATAGGTGCATTATTTTGAAAATTACAAGTGGGTGAACTTAAATGTTGCATTAGTGGCGGGGCTTTTCTGGAAAAGATCCGAAATTTCTATTGTTCCTCGAAATCCATCTAATCGAGGAACTGATAGTTTTGCGCGGTAGTTTTTTACAAATTGTTGGCATAAGCCAGTAACGGGTGGTGATGGTTCTTTATTGATCACTGTATTAAAACGTTGGAAAGTGAAGCATAAATTGCTGCATTTATGTATCGTTTACACGAAGCCATGGTATAAAATTGGTTCCTGAATGCGCTTGTGATATTGAGATGATAAATGCATCCAACAGAAGCCAAAACTCCAAATAATTTGTCGATCTCCCACCAGCAGTCACTTCACGAGTCTATGAGAAATAGTATTGCTTACTCGCAACACCAAAACCTATTATATTTCAACAATAAGAAGGTCAACCTGGCTCGCAGCTCGGGACCTCACATTTTCCCCTTGGAAGCTCTATTCCCACAGATGCAATACTTATATTCCCCTGAGGGACTTCCTTCGATCATAGCATGAGACTACATTACGTTATTTCATCGATCTCATTGGACTCTATATAAAAAATATTCCATGAAAAGTAAAACATGCCTCCACGTCTCCCACCCTGCGCTTCGCACACCGGCCCATGAGAGCATTATACTCGTTCCATCAGCGCAGATGCGCTCGCTGCGGTTTTCGAACTCTGTTTCGTGTGTTTATTCTTCCTGCGTTTGCCGGAGAATCCTGATGGCACCCGATGCATCTTGGATTGGGTAGCACGTGACTTGCGTGTTGGATTCAAATGCACGTCAAATTTTTACAAACAGGGAGCTGATGCGGAAGCAGGAAGAATTTTGGGTCAATCGATTGCCAGGAGCTTGAATATCTTATCAAAAGCGACACGTAACAAATGAAAGCATCTAAAACGGAGATTTAATTTTTTTATTCTACGAGTTACTCGTTACAGATTGATTTGATTTTTCATTATTTTATTTGTTGGGGCTACCCAGTGATTTTGGAGTTAGCTAAGAACCAATGAATCAAAAAAATACAATTTGTTACAAATTCAAACTGAGTATTCGAATTTGATTAATATTTAATGTGTTGGTCGCGATGTGACCCACCGATGGTCATGGAGGGGATTTTCATAACGTTGCTGTCATAACAAACTCAATTTTCATTGATCCTTAATCAAATCAAGTGCGGACACAATTCAGTCCATGTTTTCTATTTTCAAAAACTATCGTCTCAATTGACTTTAAATTTGAGTTGAAAACTGAACTTCAACATTACACACCGAGGTCATCATGTTCACGGCTGGGCACGCACGAAAACAACATTTTCAGTAGTTGACCACATTGGTAACCCATTTTTCGGGAATAGTGTGCGCAATGCCTAGTAGATTCCATTAGATTATATTAGTTTATAAGTTAGTGTAGGCCTCCCTAGCCCCAGCCAGCTAAGGGTTTCTTAAGGGAGAAAGGAGGAAGGTGCCGTGCCAATGGGTATGGAATAACGAGAACGGGATATTTTTCACAAGGTGTGTCTTCACACACTGCACATAGAAACAGCAAGATTGAGAAAGCTATCTCAATCTTGCTTGATTGAGAAAGCTTTCTCAATCTTTTCGGAGAAGAAAGTGATTGGTGCCAAAAAAATGTCACGAGTGAACAAAAAACATACATTCTTAACAAAATAAAACATTTTATTTTATTTCAACAAGAAAATATGTACCAACAATTCAGCTAGGGACTTGGCATCTTCCACTAGTATCATTAATTTCGTAAATGCAATAGTTCCTACCTTTATCCTTTATTTTTGAGGAGTGCAACCTACAGTATCCACAAACCAATTTCTCAAAATACCCTCCAACGAATAGTCACTGGAACCTCTTCACCTCAACTCAAGAAATAAAATTCAAGCGTCTTGTCGTACAGGATTTTTTCATGAGCCTGCCAACGATGAACATCTCCGACAACGATGCTCGCTGGCATTCGCTTGCCGAGCGGAAAATAAAAAGCCCACGTGGAGGCATACGCCCGCTCCGTCTCGTTCGTGATCATCCGTCTTAATAAATTACCCGCATTTTCTCTTGTTTGCATCACAATTTGAGGTGATAAATGAGCTTGCGACGGACTCGATGTTCTCAGGATCCCACAATTTGCGAATCCATCAATAACGTTCCCGTGTGCGGGACCAGCGCTGGTGTGTGCGGGCTGGTCGTCCTTGGGTGAGATTGTGAGCCGCTCCAAAATTTGCGTTCAGTGCACTGCGTTACGAGGAGTGCGATCTCCTCATGCTGTTCGCACACTGCTTTGTTCCTCATTAATGGCTTTTCGTTTTTCATTAAATGGCCTTTTGTTCTTCATTAAATGGCCTTATGTTCTTCATTAGTGGCATCTCGTTTTTCATTAAATGGCTCATCGTTTTTCATTAAATGGCCTTTTGTTTTTCATTAAATAGCCTTTCGTTTTTCATTAAATGGCCTTCCGTTTTTCATTAAATGGCCTTTCGTTTTTCATTAAATGGCTTTTCGTTTTTCATTAAATGGCCTTTCGTTTTTCATTAAATGGCCTTTCGTTTTTCATTAAATGACATTTCGTTTTTAATTAAATGGCCTTCCGTTCTTAACTAATGGCCTTCTGTTCTGTACTAATGGCATTTCGTTCTGAACTAAAGGCGTTTCGTTCTGAACTAATGGCCTTTCGTTCTTCACTAATGGCCTTTAGTTCTGCACTAATGGCCTATAGTTCTGCACTAATGGCCTTTAGTTCTGCATTAATGGTCTTTCGTTCTGCATTAATGGCTTTACTGATGAAATTCCGCCCGTATTTCATCTCCTAACAACCGCCGCCAACAAACGAGTAATTAGGCGAGTGTGTTTTGACAAACTGCCAGTGATTCTTCGATATTTTCTGCCAACATCGAATCGAGAAACGGATGACAGATGGATTAGAAGTTAGTTTTGCCACCCTTACCACAACAAAGATGCTCAAAGAGAGGATGTATAAGGCACCATTTAGTATTGAGTTAAGGGAACGAGAAATCTATGCACGAGGTGTGTTCCGGCACAATATTCCGAGCGCACGGAAACAGTGAGTTGAGAAGGAAGGTGAGCAAACGAGATTAAAGTTGAAGAAGAAAGTTAGAGGTGCTGAAAAACAGGACAACAGTGAACCGGAAAAAGATGGTCTTAAACAAAACAAAAATTATTTCATTTTAATTAAAAGAAGGCGCACATAACTATCAACTCAAGGGCATTATATTTTTCCCTGGGAGCAAACAGATATCAGAAGGAACTGTATTCAACTATAAGATAATAACAAGACCCATTGATTACTACGACAGTACAAATGAATTGATGTCACGATCTGTCCTAATCTTGTTAGTTCAACTGACAGTAGACATCACGTCCACAGAGTTCGAAAGCACCGCGTTTTCATTCACTCACCACTGAACTCATACGCATTAGCCGAAAATATTTCCAAGTACTCACAAGTTTCGCAGCATCATTCATGCAAGACGGAAAATGTAAATCGTGAACCCCAACGTGATATCGAAAAAGTCACGTTCCACTCACTCCTGAAACTACGCAACATGAACCACTTCCCAAAAAGCGAGCAACAGTAGCGGGGCAAAACTGAAGAGCAAACTTGGCCAGATTGGAGGACCGCTGAGCTCATCCAGGGCGTCGGAGCGGAGGGCGGTCGCCGCATGACAAATGGACGGACGGAGCTCTTCTGCGTGCGCTGGTGTAGGTGTCAGAAAATTCTCTGTCTCGCCACCGGAAGAGTAATAATTGTAAGAAGTAATGATGTCATGTTAAGACTTCTTTGTTGATCGTTCCGTTATTGCAATCGTGTTGTGCAAATGGTTATTTAGCTTGTTGACCTAATGAGAGGATGTAGGTGAGTGGAGAACATGCTCAGTCAGTAAAAGAATTCCTCTCTTGCCCCTGCTACCTGTCTTTTTCGTTTGCTTGTACCACTAAAGAGCTGAGTCAAATGAAAATACATCGGGTGACAAAGTGGGATCGATCCAGCGTCTTTATACTTCAACCTCAAATGCCTAACGACTCGCGTCATGAAGAACGCTTAAGCGTCGAGAGACTTTTATTCTGAACGATGAGCGAGGTCAAAACTGAACTGCGACGAATATTAGGCATCTAGTAGTTTTCAGACTAGTTTCTAAAGTATTTAAAGCCTGAATAATCCCAACAAAAGTGGTCCCGAAGAGAACGGAGGAAGGCACCATTTAGCATGGAATTAAGGGAACGAAAAATTTAAGCTTAATGTGTGTCCTCACACCATGGGGATAGAAACAGCATGATTGAAAGAAGTATATGAAACAATGTAAAAGTTGAAATCGGTAACAAGTTCTGGAAAAAGGACAGCAGTGAATCGAAAAAATGATCTGTAACAAAAGAAAAAAGCGTTTCTATTTCAACAAATAGGAAGCTTACCTGACCTTCAGTTCGGGACCTCACATCTCCTCCTGAGGGCGCTAATTCCAATCAATGTACTGCATAGTATTTTTATCCCTGAAACGTTTCTAGCAGTATTTCGCTAAATCGAAACATAAACTAATTACGGCGAGCGTACGGTTTCGACCGGAGCAACGTTTATTGCAGGGAGAGTGAACGGAAGGTTAAATAACTTATGGAGATTGTCCGATATATCGTGTGTGGGAGAGCAGAGCGAGGATTACGCTGAATTTCAATTCAAGCATATTTTTTTCTCAAAAGTTAACACGTTGACTGCGATGGGTTAAACTGAAGTTCAACATCCAATTAAAACTTGGAGTCAAAAATTGTAAGTCATTTTATAAGCGCCGAATATTTACTGGGTCCATTGAATACCATTAATTTTGAAAGATTGTGGACACGGTTTCAAACGACCCATCGATGGGTCGTATCGCAAGTAACGTGTTTCAACGCTAAAAAAAAGCGTTCCAAAATGAGGAAGTAGGAGGGCACCATTTAGTATGGGAGATAAGAGAACTCGGAATCTATGCAGAAGAGGCATAGAAACAGTAAGTTGAGAAAGAAGTATATGAAACAAGATAAAAGTTGAAGAAGGAAGTAGTAGGTGCTGAAAAACAGGACAGCAGTGAACCGAAAAAAGGTGGTCCTTAACATAACAAAACACATTTTATTTCAACAAAAAGGAGGCATACCTAAGTCTCAGCTCGGGCCCTCACACATTTTCCCTCCGGGAGGACTTATTCCCATAGATACGATAGTTGTACCTCCCCTGAGGGGCCAATAATAACAAAAAACCAAACACTACAAAATGTGCCATCGTCCGGAGGGTTGTCATTTTAATATACGAGTGAATGCATTGCTTACAGAAGAACAGTTTCTCAGCTCCCTCGCTTTCGTGGTCGCTGTCACATTTAGAGTCTGGGCACGAGGTACAAGTAATTTTTCCTACAAAATCATCTAGTCGATCCAAGTCTCGCGCAATGCATTGCTCTAGTCAAGGGCTCGCGCTGAAGCTTAAATCATTTCAATATCTTTTTAGGTATCTTTTTAAGAAGTACCATGACCAATAATGACGACGTTGTTAGGTGAATCAAAAGTGTGTGAGTACACGTAAAAAAATTGGGTGGTCGAGTACGCTGTTATAGAGAAAGAGTTATTACGACACTCGGAATTCACTCGTTTTATCGGCTCTCGACCAGAAAAAAGCTGGAGCTTTGCAACATCAGCATATGCGTCATCACAAATAACCCTTAGAAGAGCAGTGGCAGGTGCTTTACTGGGTTTACTTGCATGTATACCGCTAGTCATTTTTCATGATGATTGCAGTCTACATGATCACGATCACTCGCCAAATTTGATTTGTCCTCACTTACTGACATAGCTGACAAGTCAGCAGTCTGCACTACTGGCGCAGCTGACAAGTCAACAGTCTGCACTACTGGCATAGCTGACAAGTCAGCAGTCTGCACTACTGGCAGAGCTGACAAGTCAACAGTCTGCACTACTGACAAGTCAACAGTCTGCACTACTGGCATAGCTGACAAGTCAACAGTCTGCACTACTGACAAGTCAACAGTCTGCACTACTAGCATCGCTGACAAGTCAACAGTCTGCCTGCAATAAATTCTGCAGTATGTTATTGTTTAGCCTCCAA
Organism: Platorchestia sp. MABIK; assembly: GCA_014220935.1. NCBI lineage: Eukaryota > Metazoa > Arthropoda > Malacostraca > Amphipoda > Talitridae > Platorchestia > Platorchestia sp. MABIK. The sequence continues at coordinate 7,297 of JACJUY010008348.1, read as the reverse complement.
CATTCATCTTGCACGGACAATTCATTCGTTCAAATTCAAGATTGTCAGGATTGTATTTCAGGAATGAAAAACTTCCTATCGAAGGTTCTCTTTTGTAGTTTATATATTGTTCGAGCAGGTATCTTGAAATGCTTCAAAGATTTACACATCTCATGAATAAATTCGTAATTGATATATTTCAAATACGCTTCGATAGTTCACTAAGAACATATTGTGACTTCGAAAAATTCTGAGATCATTATTACTGAATTATTCAGTTTATGGGTTCCTTATCCACAACAATAGTGATCTCAAGAGAGAGAAGAGGAAGCAATATTTAGTTTAGACTTCAGAAAACGGGGAAACTGGAGCATTCGAGGATTCTCAACGTATAGAAACAAGTTAAAAAGGAAAAAGAAGAAAAGACAAAGAATAGGTAGCCAAGACGGTATGAGCACTGAAAGAGGCAAAAGAANNTTGGGGTGCGAAAAATAAATCCCGATTGTTGCAGCTGAGATAAGCTAACAGAATCCCCTTGGGGGTGCCAGTCCCCATAACATAGGATGGACAAACCTATCTTACCTATCCTGGCCTATTCTATTACCCTCCTGGTAAAAAAATTTCCCTCCTAGTAGAGATTTCTTGAGAAACCAAAAGATTTCAAGATCAAGATTTAAAGATTAGCGTAATTGTTAAGTGAACGAAAGGAATTTCAAATTTTTAAAAATTTTCATAAATCCCTCGAGTGCTCTATGGAAATCATATCTTCTAGATCTGTACAAAGAGAAAGGTGCAGAAATAAATGAGTATAAAAAGGGATAAACCTCAGATGATGAACCCTGTTCATTTCCATCATGGTTACCGCTGAGATGGAGACTCTCGAGCGTTATTTGCGTACCGGATGATAGAAATGTGAGACTCAAAATGTGTAAATTCTACAAGAATGAACGAATCCCTACACTTAGTGGCGCTATTTCCAAAGTTGACAGGCAATTCCGAATAGGTGCTTCTTCAGTGAGGAATGCTAACACAATGAAAGGACCTCCCAAAACTAATAAAATATCTACTCAATTGTAACCAAGAAACCGTAAGTCTGTGTCACCGTTAATATATTCGTTAAAATAATGCGAACTGCAAATATTTTCATCAGTGATACGGTTGACATTTATTAATAACAATACAAGGCAATTGATACAATTGATGGGTGAAGATGTGGGTAGTTACAGACGTATTAATATACACGGTGGTTTTTGAAGTACGGAGCCCAAAAAATCTGTAATAACTTTCGATGCAATGAACGGATTTTTGAAAACAAAACGTTAGTGTAATCTTATATTTATAACTTTTATTTGGTGCCTACATATTCATGATACAACAGTCAAAATAAGAATCAGAGAAAACAGTAAAATTCAACCTGGTTTGAAACTGCTGCTAAGATGACTAACTGGACAAGGGAACAATTAGCTTTCATAAACACTGCATACTTCTCTAATGGAAGGAGCATTAAAGATGTGTGCAGGTTGTACTCTCTGTTGAAACTCCGTTTGGCTAGAATATTCTTTTCAAAGTCAGATGTACGTTCGCCCCTCATGACTCAAAAAATGTTAGGGAAGGCTGACCGCAATTCATTTCCTACAGAAACTACGCTCGTAACACGATTTTTGATGTTGACAAACGAGTGCAGGTAGCAAGGAAGTTCCATTATCGTAGTATTCAGCTTACTAAGTAATCGCTACAAAACCACATCCAAGTAGAACTCATTTTGTTGCGTGATAGCTTCACAATCACGCCCGAGTAGCAATCAGTTTGAGTAATCGTTACAAAATCATATTCGAGTAGAACTCAGTTTATTGAGTAATCGCTCTAAAATAAAAACGGTGCAATCAATTTACTAGGTAATCGCTACAAAATTACATCAGAGTAATAATCAGTTTATAGAGTAATCGCTCTAAAATTACAACCGAGGTTACACGGTAATCGATACAAAATCACATCAGAGTGGTACTTATTTTATCGAGTAATCGCTACAAAATTACATCAGAGTAGCAATCAGTTTACCAGGTAGTCGCTACAAAATAACAACCGAGTGCAAATCAATTGATCAGGTAGTCGCTGCAAAATCACATCCGAGTAATATTCAAGTCACTAGGAAAAGCCTTCGAAACTCACTCCATACATCACACACTGCTCGTGGATAAGTTTCACGTTATAATACGAACTACGTACAAATCGCGTTCGCTTTTGTGCGATAAATGATCTCGACTACAAGGCAGACGGAAGCACGAGCGACGTCTCCTTTGGACTTCCTGATCCAATAAAAATATATATTTTTGAGGGCACAACAAAGAGAGAGAAGAGCAAACGAGCTTGAGCGGCTTATTATTCTCCGCAGTGATATCGGAAAGCTCATTAGGACGAAATGAGCTTAGACGTACTCGAAACGCAGCTCAGTCGTTTCATTTTCTCAGACTCGTGAATCTTTCCAATATTTTCAATGCTCCACTAAGACTACTGATGTTTGCCGTTGGAAATTTACCACTCTTTGAAGTGGGGAAGCGCCTATTTGGGTAAAAAGCCTGAAGGAAGACATGAACTAAATGCTGCAAATTTCAGTCGTGTGCAAAAAAATGAAAAACAAAAGTGAAGTACTCACGTGAGCCGGACACGTGTAGAAGCAGAAGCCTTACCTGGGAAAAAGTAAGCATTCACTTAAATTATTTATACGCACTCACGACACTTATATAACTTCAATAACTACCAAATAATTCATTCGTAGTTTTTATTCCATGCAGCGAGACCCTGTTCTTTAATGAGAAGCACTCTTGTATGGTTACTGGCGCCTTGATGATCTACACCATGTGGTTCTTGTTGCCTGAATGTCTAGATCATGTGGTTCCTGGCGCCTGAATGTCTATATCATGTGGTTCCTGGTGCCTGAATGTCTAGATCATGTGGTTCCAGGCGCCTGAATGTCTATATCATGTGGTTCCTGGTGCTTGAATGTCTATATCATGTGGTTCCTGGCACCTGAATGTCTATATCATGTGGTTCCTGGTGCCTGAATGTCTAGATCATGTGGTTCCTGGCGCCTGAATGTCTATATCATGTGGTTCTTGGTGCTTGAATGTCTAGATCATATGGTTCTTGGTGCCTGAATGTCTATTTCATGTGGTTCCTGGCGCCGGAATGTCTATATCATGTGGTTCCTGGCGCCTGAATGTCTATATCATGTGGTTCCTGGCGCCTGAATGTCTATATCATGTGGTATTCATAAAATTCTTAAACGCCTTTTAACCTCTGAAAGAAACTCATTTCCCGGCTCACAGACAGACGTGAATTTACATTCCGGATTACATGCGCATTCAAGCGTTGCGGTAAAACTGCGCGTGCAAAAATATCAAGTTTAAATGGTTTTCAAGCTGTAACTAAATTTTCTGAACTAAATTACTTCCTAATCGGGATTCTATGCCATTGGTTGATATCTGGTAATACTAGTGTGTCGTACAGGTACTGGAGAGATTGATCAAATGAGGAAAAGGTGAAGAACGTTGCGAGTTCCTAACCAATCTTATTATCATTAGGAGTGAGTGATGAATTGCAAGTTGATTATCACCTGACATGAAACCTAATTACAACAACAACCATATTTTACAGTAAAAGGCCAGCTCTTTAAAATAAATTACAACATTAATTGTATCAGAAAATGCTACGCGATTTACTGACCAGCTTTGCAGCGAACATCCTCGCTCTGAAGTCCGCGAAAATAAAATCTGGACTTGCTTCTTGGGGTGAACGTTCACGATAGTTCGTGCAGCATTTAAGAAAACTCAACTGCTCAGGCACAAATCAGTTTATAACGCAACCCTGCCAATTTCTGTTAGCAGATCACAACGCATAAATTACTGACCAACATTTTCATCCATCCAAGTTTCCTAGCTCATCGAGTTATGTTGGTGATGCATAACTCATGAGAAACACCAGTTCAAATGCCGGTCAGAGACAATTTTCCCGAATAACTGTGAAAGGAAGTCGATATCCACGACATTACATACACCAAAGGCTAAAAATATAAGCTAAAAGCTAAAATAAAGCACGAAAATCAATCTCTATGCCAAGACATATTCCCTCCACCAAGGAGGGATAGCCAACAAACGAGGATCAGATTCACCTTCTAGACAAATAACTCACTGTCACACACCTTAGTCTTCCGGTCCTTCCTCAGCAAAGCCCACAGCACGACGCTAGTTTACCTCTACCGCTTCACAATGGCTCGAAGGTTTCATACCCACGGTCGCAAACCCTAATTAGCAACGCCGAGTCACTCCCGCTGACCGAGAACCTCGACCACACTCATTTGAGTACGCCGCAGCCGGATACACAGTCATTCTACCCTCATCTCCTACTAATGCGTATCTTCTAACTTCCTTTAAACGTAATGCCTCAATTGCGCAAGGCCTTTCGAACCCCATCCATTTATCCAGTATTCGGTTTTAATCTAACACTCCTTCTAAGCACCTCCGACTTCAACAGTTTCTTCTCCAAGCGTTCCTCCTTCATTTTCACCTTATGACCGAACCACTTCAACACACAACAGTCCGCTCTCCTCTATAGTTCAGTACAAACTCCATTCATTCTCCTCGCCTCCTTTCCGTCTATCCCACCATTCTCCTCGCCTCCTTTCCGTCTATCCCACAACGTAACTCCAGCTATACTTCTCAGAAATTTCATTTCGAGTACATTCACCCGATACCTACAACCCTTTTTATACCCCATGTGTCAGATCCTTACAATACCACTGCCCGACAACGCGTTCGTATAACCTCTTTTTCACATTCACACCCAGGTACATGTTCCTTACAAGCACCTTCAAGCCCACACACGCTCTTCTTACCATAGTTTTCAGCCACTGACGCTATCTCATCAGCAAATAGTAGCTCAGATCGATGACCCCACCCTGTGCATCGAACAATTCAAACACACGCTCTCCTATCGATTTAAAAAATCCGAAAATCTTCCAGCAGTTTTACTCCCCACGCCGTATACTCTCAATACTTTCCGATCAACTCCATATGTTTTCATAAGACTCATAAACGCCGAAAACCTTCGTTTCTTTTTCGCTAGGTGCATTCCACACACTTATCGCACTGTGAAGATTCGATCTACAACCCTCTGCTCTGCAAGAAACCACACTGCTCTTCAGTTGCTCTTTCCGCGAGCTCTTATTTGCGATTCACTTGTTCTCTGCCATATACCTTAATAGCTACACTCAACGGACCTATCTCTCTCGAATTACAGCTCTTGAACCTATGCTTCTTGCCCTTAAACGGCGGAATCACACACACACTCCTCCATTTTATCGACACCGGACCTACCACAAAACACAAATTCAACAACCACACCAACCAATCAACAGCACCGATCAAACAAAAAGAGCGTCTAACTGAGGGATAAGAGTGAAAAATTTGGCATCCACGTGCAAATCATTGTGTACCATTTTATCTAAAATGTTTTCCTTCCGTGTTAACTCGCTATAAATTGTCGGGTAAAAATCTTCGGTTCTCTAATTCTGTAATTCAATAGCTGATGCTCTTGATTGCGGAAGATAGTATATTTGCCGTCCAAAATTGGGATTTTGACAATGTTATTAACTGATAAACGTAAATAAAATTGTAATTGAGAGTTTTCTGCGTCGATTTTGTGTATCAGTGCGTAATTAGTGCTGATGTACTTTTTTAAAAAAGCACACATCGTATTACGTCCCATATTTATACATAGATGTATAATTTATTGAACCCATCCTTGCTTCGAGAACGCAAGAAGCCCTCAGAAATAAGGTTTTGGAGTTGTAACTTAATCTAAAGACATAACTTGGTTAATATTCGTAATAATTTCCATTTTTCGATTTTGTTGTATAGTATTTCTAGTGTAGTGCTGTGTCTCATATAACACTTGTGCAGTTAGTCGCACAATTTACATTTGCGTAAAGTGTGCTTCCTCCAATCCGAGATTCCTTTGTTCGTGCTAAATAGCAAGAGGCGCACTCATCTCATGACACACATAATGCTACGAATACTTCCCTCACCAAATATTGATTGAATTCGAAAGTCACTTCCTAAATTTAATCAGTTCAAAAACGCTTATCTTAACGTTTCATTTTTCATTACTTGAATCAAATCAAATAGAAATTTTCATACTTGTACAGTTTCCCTACTATCTACATATCAAGTTAACTGACAGACTGTCTCATGGTGAAACAGACATTGAAGGGCAGGAGTACAGATTGTGCCTTATATCTATTCTACAGGGGTTGGACAAAATATTGGAAACAAATATTTTGGAATCATAATCTTTTAACATCAAAACTTGACTTGTTTTAATGTTTTATGGCTTATTATTGTAGCTAATTGATATTTTGTTATAATTAACTGTTTTTCACTGATGTCGACAAGAGAAATTTATTTATAAACTTGTAAAAATGGTGACCTCTCTGACTTTCAAAGAGGCCCAATTGTTGGTGCTATCATGGCAGGTGCCTGTGTAGCAGAAACTGCCCGAATGTTTGACGTTGCAAGAAGTACTGCCTCAAAAGTAATATCCACCTTTTGAAAAAGAAGGAAAAATGTATCCGGCAAAGCACAGATCTGGCCGAAATTCGAAGTTGTCTTAGAGGGACCGTCGGACTCTAAATCGAATTGTTAGAAAGGGTCGCAAGACCACAGCTCTTAAAATTACTGCAGACCGCAATGAACACCTACAGAACCCAATTTTCACAAAAACCGTTCGTCGGGAGCTGCACAAATCTAGATTCTGGGGAAGAACTGCAATTAGAAAACTCCTGCCCTCAAAGACAAATATTTCGAAGCGCTCAAAGTGGTGTAGATATCATCATAATTGGTCTGTCGAGCAGTGGAAAAATGTGATATTCTCTGATGAATCATCGTTTACCTAATTTACGACCTCCGGTCGAGTACACGTTTAGAGACAGACGAAAGAAGCCTTCAATCCAGACTGCCTTTTCCTAACCGTGAAACTTGGAAGGGGTTCTGTGATGATCTGGGGTGCTATTTCTTAGAAATCCGATGGGCTTATGATTTCCCTATAAGAAAGAATTCAGAACCGACACTATTTAGGAATTTTGGAGGACCAAGTTCATCTAATGGTTCAAGCACCGTTTCCGGAGGGGAACGCCATCTTCCAAGATGATAATGCCCCAATCCATCCAGCTAAGATTGCTAAAGAATGGCATGAGGAACTGTAGTGTTCTCCCCCAGGCTGCAACACGCTTCGGGCAGACTTTGAGATATCTTTTTCGTGACAG
>JACJUY010008346.1:46169-62529 GCA_014220935.1 Platorchestia sp. MABIK | reverse complement strand
TCAAAATTCTATAATAGAGTATCAAAATTCTCATCAAAATGTTACTACATAGTATACAAAATTTAAACCAAAATTCGACATCACAGTTACCACAGTTATAATACACTTCCACAATTCCATAACATGAATAGCACAGTTGTTGTGTCAAAACGCATGTCTTCCAGCCGATTCCAGGTTGAATAGCCCAGTTTTCTTGTCAAAACGCATATATTCTAGGTGATTCCAGTTTGAATAGCTTAGTTTTTATGTCAAAACGCATATATTCCGGGTGATTCCAGTATGAATGGCTTGGTTTTTATGTCAAAACGCAAATATTCCGGGTGATTCCAGTATGAATAGCTTGGCTTTAATGTCAAAACGCAAATATTCCGGGTGATTCCAGTATGAATGGCTTGGTTTTTATGTCAAAACGCAAATATTCCGGGCAATTCCAGTATGAATAGCACAGTTTTCTTGTCAAAACGCAAATATTCCGGGCAATTCCAGTATGAATAGCACAGTTTTCTTGTCAAAACGCAAATATTCCAGGCAATTCTAGTATGAATAGCATAGTTTTTATGTCAAAACGCAAATATTCCGGGTGATGCCAGTATGAATAGCATAGTTTTTATGTCAAAACGCAAATATTCCGGGTGATTCCAGTATGAATGGCTTAGTTTTTATGTCAAAACGCAAATATTCCGGGCAATTCCAGTATGAATAGCACAGTTTTCTTGTCAAAGCGCAAATATTCCGGGCAATTCTAGTATGAATAGCATAGTTTTTATGTCAAACCGCTCATATTCCAGGCGACTCCGGCGGCCCTCTGTTGTGCGAAGACAGGTGGGACGGAAGTAAGGTGCGCTGGACCGTGGTCGGCGTGACGTCATTCGGTGTAGGCTGTGGGCAGCTCGGCGTCTACACCAACGTCCACCGCTACACCACGTGGATCAAGCAAACTATTCACAAATCTGTTCATTGATTTACTCAGTGATTTACCGTGTGAAAATGCAACAACATATATTCAAAAATCTATTGATTGATTTACCGAGGATAGGTGAATACATCTACATCCACCGCAACATCACCTGGATCAAGCAAACTATTAACAAATTTAGTGATTTATTTACTGTGTAATTTACTGTGTGAACATGTAACTAATTTTTTAAATTCAAGTTTAAACTAAACTTTTAATTAAACACCTTCATGCTCGCTGTGGTACAGTGGTGAAGGGATCGGCCTTGCATGTTGGAGGCCCGGGTTCGTATCCCGGCACTGGCGCGGCGATTTTCCCTGTTGGGTATAAGGGAAAGCTCAAGCACAATACCCCACTCAACCCAGGTGTCGGAAATGGGTACCGGCTCCACGGGGGAACCGTCATGGTGTCCTATATATAGTGTTAGTTATAAGACATTTGAAAAACCAATGCTTAAGATCATGTGCATCAGGCTTGATTGGAAATAAAGCATCCTTAGATGCCGATGTTTGTTTTGTTTGAAAGAGTGGAAACTTCAGGTCGTATTTCGCCACAAAACCTACCAAAATTGATATATTGGTAGGAAATCGACTTATTGGAAACCTAAGAATCGACCTAAGAATCTACCTATTGGAAATATAATATTGAAATATTATCTTTGTACTTTATTGGAAATAAATGTTTTTTTCTTTTTTTTTCTTTCTCACACCTTCATTAATTTCTTACTCTTTTCAAAGTGTGATCTGCTATGTACTTCCTACAAAAAAACTACACGCAATAGAACACCTGCAATCTTTGACTCAGTTCACAATGCGTAAAATTATCTGTTGTTTCAATAATAATCAAAAGCACATCAACTCCGAAACTGCTTACGCACATGTAGTTCAAACGAAAATTCCACTCTCCATACAATTTAAAGTTTAAAAGAAGAGGAGTTATTTTTCCTTCGCTGTTTTTCCAACCGTTCTCGAAATAACCAGTGCACAGCATTGCTCGTATCTCCCCACGTCTTTACTTTCATCAATTCCATGTCGATCAATAGGAAATCTCGGAAAAGCAGGGATATTTTTCTCCTCGCCCTTACCGCCAGTGAATGTGGCCATATCATTCTCGATAATTGACACTCATAGACCTCTTCCAATTCTGTGCCGGCTTATGCCAGAAGAAGCGATCATTGTTACCCGTGAACCTTTCTCTTCGCGCCATTATGGCAACACTCTGGCCGCCGCTCTCGGCCTGTTGTAGAATGCCTGTATGGAAACACACTGGCCAACGTCTATCACCTAAATTATGTTTGCGAGCAACACATGTAGAGAATACCTGGATAACTCGATGAAGATAATCCAGTTTCGTTGGAAACGTCTTGACTCTCATTCACTGCATAAAAAAAATTTTCGCAAGTATTTTGGTCCTTGAGTAATATTTGAATCAACTATTTTCGACAAATTAGAAAATACCAAGCAAACTTGCGCGGTTGGAACATGAGCTATTTGTTAAGGCTAACTATACCTTATCCTTCACTTTAATCTGAATGACTAGAGCTGCGTGGTGAAGATTAATAGTTCTTTCAATCAATTAGAAAAATTTACAGACGAAAAGAGCAAAATAATTCCGATTGAAACTGAAATTTTAATGAAAAACGGGCCATTTCGCACGCGAGAGAAATTTTGAAAATCCCATTTAATTTGTTGAGCTTAAATTTTGGTCTTTCAACTTGATATCAGTTATTGGGTATTGAAATATAAAAAATAAATATTGGCTCTAGATTTGTCCATTTTCGATTTTTTGCACCGTAATTTGATCATTTTCTGGCCCCAAGGTTGTGCTAATCATAAAAATCTATAAAATAAGTTCTATATCCATAATACTATGTACAATAAATACAAAATACAATATACCTTATTACCGTATAAACGTTTGAGAGTCATTTGGTCTCACAGACAGTAGGAGAATACAAGTATTTGCCCATCAAGATATTCTTTATTGAACAAATAGCGGACAAACTGAAACGAATCTGGCAAATTATTTATATTTAAATACTTAGAGTAGAATATGCAAGAAAAAGCAATATAATTTAACCTAAATAAATTAAGTACACTTTGAAGTATTCAAAAGTAAAACAACAGTCGTTCTAAGCGGGTTGTTGCTTTTGAAATGTCCAAATTCTCTCCAATCGATAGTGTTTAGGACTGAACTTCCTAAATTGTCATAGTGCAATCACACTGCGCTACAATCTTGGTTAAAAGCAAAAAACTTTCATACTCAGTAAAAGGAATTTTAACTTAGACTTGGGAAACTGGTAGGTGAGACTTGCAGGATTAGATCAGAAAACCCTAATAAAAATACTGTTGAATGCCCATTTGTTCAGTGGTTTCTAGATACAAGAGTCCATGAAGTGTAGGAGAAACACAAGAACTGTATAAGCTCTGGTAACACCTCAAGATATCCGCAAGATCTTGGCGGAAATTGCACCAAAAATTAGGAAACAATCCAATGATCACGCTCCGAGAGCAACAAGAAGAATGGTCAGTTTTAAGCCCAAGTCTTTCACTTAGCATCATAATCATGGAACTCCATAGAAGTAACTGAAACTGCACTCTTCAAGGAAAAACTTTATAGTTCTTGTAACAACATGATAATGCGCGATTAAAATTTGCTGGTGACCATCAGAACAAATCCGAAACACTTAGAAAAGTGTCCTGTGGACGAATGACACCTAAATTTAACTATTTGATTGCACTATACGAAATCATGTTTTGAGGAAAGACAGCCCTGCCTTCTCTCCGAAGAATACAATTCCTCCTGTAAAGTTTGGCTAAGGCAGCATTTAGTCTGGGAATGTTTTTCTGCGAGTGGAACTGGCAAGCCATTATACCGGGGGATTCTTAAATATGGCGCTTAATAATAATAAACTCATTTAACGACAGCTTCGGTCATAGACTATTTAGCTGTCGCTTTGGTATTTCTACCAAAGGATGTTTTTCATAGGTATAATAATATCAATTTAACAGTTTATCAATAAAGGTAAGTCAATTACAACACAAAATTACTGAGACATTTAAATCAGGTCGTAAGCAGCGTTTCGTTGCGCTTCGTTGTGTTTCACTGTGTTTCATTGCGTTTCGTTGAGTTTTGTTTCGTTGCATTTTGTTTCGTTTCGTTATATTTTGTTTCGTTTCGTTGCGTTTCGTTGTGTTTCGTTGCGCTGTGTTTCGTTGCGTTGTGTTTCGTTGCGTTGTGTTTCGTTGTGTTTCGTTGCGTTTCCTTGCGTTTCGTTGCGTTTCGTTGCGTTTCCTTGCGTTTCGTTGCGTTTCGTTGCGTTTGGTAAACAAAAACCTGTGTTATTTTAACAACAGGGAAGCCTACCTAACCGTTAGCTAGGGCCCTCACATTGTCCCCCTGGGAGCGCTAGTTCCCATAGATACAATAGTTGTATCCTCCTGAGGGGTTTTAAAAGAATATTTAAAAACTCCCACATTATTGAATGGATTTTAAAAATGATTTATGAAATTCTAAAAATTACTAGTCAATAAAATATTTTACATGTCCCTTCCTTAGTTAGTTACTTAGTCCGTCCGTTGAGGCCTCGACTCACTGGCCAAATTTCCTCAGCTCGCTGACAAGCGTGCTCACGAAATGACCAAATTTCGCCAGCACGCTGACATTTCTGTGCTCGGAGGTTGTTCGACAGTACGCTGCAGGGCTGCTACAGATGGGGAATTCCCCTAAATCTATGGGAAACGCTTGTCGTCTGAGGAATGTGGGAAACTCTTGTGAAATCAACTAAATTTAGGGGAATTTAGCACCGGCTAGTCATTTTTGAGCACCTAAGTGGAAACCTTCGAAGGAACCTCTGAATTACCCGGACAAATAGGGTAGTTTCTAAGCTATAAGACGTACAATCTTGAAATTAGTACCAAATAAATGCTCGTGACGAGTTCAACGTTTTTATGTACATCTAAAAATTCTACACCCCCGTGGGGGCAGGGAGCGAGGTTCCCGTGGCCCCTCAATAGTCGGTCGATTTTCTCTATGAGACTCATTTGGGGCGCATTCTAATTTCTGAACTATTGCACCTACAAACTTCAAATTGGTTTCAGTTCAAACATCAATATTATTCATTCTCCACGCCGGACTGTATAATGAAACTCTCATACGCTTCCTGGGAAGGCATGGATAGAGGTTCTCCTACCCCCTCAATGGTCAGCCGATTTTCTCGATAAGGCTCATTTAAGGCGCATTCTAATTTCTAAACAATTGCACCTACAACTTCAGATCGGTTTCAGTTTAAACATTAATTTATTTTCCACGCCGGAGTGTATAATAAAGCTGTCATACGCTACCTGGGGGGCAGGGATAGAGGTTCCCCAATGGTCGGCCGATTTTCTCGATGAGGCACATTTAGGGCGCACTCTAATTTCTAAACAATAGCCCCTACCAACTTTAAATTGGTTTCAGTTCGAACATCAATTCATTCTCCAAGCCGAAATGTGTAATAAAATTCTCATATGCTTCTTGGGGAGAGAGCAGGAAGCAAGGTTCTCCTACCTCCACGAACCGCGCTTGCGAATGCCGCGGAGACCTTAATTATGAAGCGCTGTCTCAGAGTGAAGAGAAACTAACCAGTCCAACAGTAATTTTTGACACTCTTCGCGAACACAAAGAACATTGATCGGTAAAACGACGGGCTATGAGTTTTAAACACTGGACATGATTTCAAATCATTCTTCACTTATGTGAGAAAATGAACGAAAAATAGACAGTATCAATATTGTCGGGGAAATTGAAGAGAACTGAAAGTATATAAGAATTAACAAATAACGATTATGATTGGGGTAAAATTAGAACTAATAACCTAGTATAGATTTATGAGGTTCAAAATTTCATATATAAAGTTTTGAATAGCTTTATTAGGTTTCCTCAAAGCGTTACTGCAGAAATAGAAAGTTAGTATCAAGTTCTTAGTTGGAAAAGACCCCTCCTAGAGAGGGAAGGGGTCTCTCACACCTTTCTCAGGGAGGAAGAAAATCTGTGAGTGCTTTGGAAGGTTAGAGATATACGTACGTTATCTTCAAATTCTCGCGCCCTCGTGGGGGGCAGGCAGCGAGGTCGACCGATAAGTCTCATTTTGCGCTGACTCTAATTTCTAAACTATTATTATACCTACGAACTTCAAATAGCACGGGTCATCGACGAAATTATAATTTCTTCAGCCTCCAAGACGAATGGATTGCGTGTCCTTTTGAAATCTGCCGCTCGTTCTCCGAAGCCTGTCGTAGTAACTGTTTAAAATCCAGTTTTCTTCTTGTGTAGTGAGTAGGCTGTATTTCCTGCCCCAATACATAGGCCAAGAGTTAAAAATCAGCTGGCCGTAATAGTGAGGCTAAAATTTGGGCCTTTCACAGTGCCTTTATTTAAAAAGTTGATTCATTCCATGCTTAAGAACAGAAAGTTGCAACTGTCTATGACTCCTCAGGTCCTGTCACGTAAACATGTTTGGTTACAAAATACGCCATATTTATTTAGGACCAGTATTTTATTAAATTTTACAATCTTTCTGAAAGAATCGTGTTATGAAACGCCACTTGAATAGATAGTGAGACAAGGTTAACTAAAAATAAGTTATACAAAACATTGCACAACACCCACATCAGGAAACGTGTACAAAAGCCTACTCAATGAATTTCAGAGTTTGCTCATCGTTTGGATGCTAATAAAATTTTTAGCCAAAAACGTATGCTAGTGAAGTATGTAGTTAGTTAGACTACACATGTTTATTGCTTCAAACGAGAATTATCGCTACCCCCAGTGAGCATCACATGTTTCTGTTTCACATAACTAACTAGACGAGGGAAAAACACCTAAGCTGAGCATAGGTTTTTGGATACAAATTTTATTACCAAATTTTATAACCTTTGTGTTCGAGAAGAGTGTCCAAAATCGCTGTTAGACGGGTTAGTTTCTCTTCACTCTGAGACAGCGCTTCATAATTAAGGTCTCCGCGGCATTCGCAAGCGCGGCTTGTGGGGGTAGGAGAACATTGCTCCCTGCCCTCTCCCCAAGAAGCATATGAGAATTTTATTTTACATTCCGGCTTGGAGAATGAATGTATGTTGAAACTGAAACCAATTTGAAGTTTGTAGGTGCAATTGTTTAGAAATTAGAATGCGCCTCAAATGAGCCTTATAGAGAAAATCGGCCGACAATTGAGGGGCCACGGGAATCTCGCTCCCTGCCCCCCACGGAGGTGTAAAAATTTTTGATGTACATAAAAACGTTGGACTCGTAACGAGCATTAATTTGGTACTAATTTCAAGATTGTATCTCTTATGGTTTAGAAACTACCCTATTTGTCAAGGTAATTCAATGGTTCCTTCGGAGGTTCCCAGATCGGTGCCCAAAAATGGCTAGCTGGTGAATTTAGCTAGGAATTTTTTTATAGAAATATTGTGAAACTTGAATTATTCACGCAGACGTATTTTCATTCGAATGAAGATATTGTGATGCAGAACGGGAAATGCCTCAACGACAAATGAGAGGCGATTTCACGAAGTTTGAACGAGGATCGAACTCGTTGGACCTAAAATGAGATTCACATCGGAACAGTAAACAGTCTCATGCTCACAGCTCAGGCTCGAGAATCGAAGAGTTCGCTCAATAAGAGGAATAAAAAGGTCAGTGACCGTGTGTCTGTTGCTAGCTTCCTTTCACTGAGCGAATACTTCTCAATCAACACTCCCCCAATTATCTTCAATTGTGCGTTAAAAGTGTGGTAATTAGTCTTAAATATTACATTGTGAATTCTAATATTTTTTTAAATGTTTTCTCAGGCCAAGGAAACAGAACGCAGATGTTTTTGACGATTAATTACTTGTGCGCTTTAAAATTAAGAGATGTTAAAAATGTGCGGTAGACCTATTTTTTTTACTGATGCCAAGGTGATCTATTAACCAGTGTTTTTATACTTTTTAGACTGGCATATGCAAACCTGGAGCGTCTTGGTTGAGGAATTCTTGAGATTTAATTTTTTTGCTCTCTTGGCCTGATTTGCTATCGTCTGTGCATCCAACACTCATGATTGCATAAAGTAACCATAATTATAATTGTTTTTATTTATCTGTATTGTCTTGATTTGAATGCGTTACAGAAGCTAACTCTGTAAGCAATCAGTATTTTTCTAATTTGAATATTTACTTTGCGTTTTAGCAGCCAAAGTTTTACAGCGATGAGAACTAAGTTTAAATTATCGGTTCATGATACTTATATATGTATAGACTTTAGTATTTTAGAATTATTATTTTTGCTTACGAATACTGAGACTGTTCCCTTAATGACTGACCAAACCGAATCATCTTCTAGAAAATGAAAGTTCTATATACAGTCAAATGGAGATGACTGGCTCAGAGAACCCGAATTAAAAACTTACCTGAAGTGGAATAGTAATCCTAACTACAGTTATTGTTAAGTGCTGTAATACTTCTTTGATAAATCATTACAAATCTATGCTTCGTGCAACATTCAGTGGAACATGAGAGAAATATAAATGTTGTAAGTACCAGCGCTGAAATCGTGCAGTTTATGGTAGAGAACCATACAAGGAATCCGATGAAATTTCCAAAAGCGAACTTATTCTTGCAGCATACTTTGCCCAGCTCTACCTTCCCTTCTGACCTTTTGATCATTTCTTATCGGTGGGTAAAATAAAAAACCATGACGTTAAAATAGCTTACAAGCTGTCAATAAAAAGGGCAAAATTACAAATGGAATTACATATGGATACAGTAAATAGTCAGTTTCTAGCTAACATATACGATAATGTGTTTTTTCTTAATTTTGGGAAATTTTGCTGAAAATGGGGGAATTTCATCAGTAAATCTAGGGGAAAGAGTAAAACTTCAGTGGTAGCCCTGGTACGCTGACCTGTCACCTGACCAGCGGGTTCATTTTCAATGCCGCATAGAAAGTTGAGGAGAAAGGTGAACTGCTGTCATATCTAGCTCCGATGTAGAATGGACAAGAGCGCAAACATTGAGCTTCATAGACGCTTTTCCAGAACTCGAGTGTTTATGGAAAATGAAATCTGCCGCTTACAGGATTAAAGTACTGAGTCAATGCGGTACAAAAAATGTCCAAGAAGAAATGAACATGAACCATTCATTTAATGACATTGCAGACAAACTAAAAATGCTTCGTGCTCAGTACCGAAGACAATTTATTTTGTGCGCGTCAAATAGTTTACTGGGTCGATCTTCAAATGAAGGGAGTCAATAATAAATGGTAGTTTAGAGAATTAATACTTCCATTTTACGATTATTTATGTGTAATATTTAATTTCGAAAAATTCATTTTACCTAATTGCCTCTTATTATTACGACAATATATTTCATGCGGGCACCAGCGAGAAGTGAATAAAAATAAGAAACTAAATTAAAACAATGAAAATCGAAAAATATTATATGCAATTTTACCCATAAATTTTTAAAACTGACAAACACTTACTGTTGAGAAATTGGAAACACTGAACTATAAAAGCCGTATTAATTTAAAATTTTAGCATTTTGTACCGCTCACATATATTCAAAACCACGCGTCCTCTCACACCATATAGTCTTTTCCTTTCTCCTTTAATAAATATGACGTAAAGTTCCGGATGCATTGAAAGTATCGGTGCGAGTATAGACTCTCTCAAGTTAAAAGAGCCAATTTTCTTGTCCATTTTGCCAATTTTATTTTTAATTTTTTCTTTTTGAAGTCTTTTTTGTATTATCATTTCAGATGAAAATGATTTATTCATTCATTCTCATTTTTTACAACATTGTCACCGTTATTCGTAATATTGGAAAGAATGAAATGGTTCATTAATTCATATATATGTCATTATTCATGAAATAATTGAAGTCTTCATTGATAGCGCCAAGTCTTAATTCTTGAAAAATTCCAACAAAACTTTGTCCATCCCTTTTTCATTCGTTTTATGGCATGCAGGTTTTTAATAACTAAAAGCGCAGGAGTGCTTCGAAAAAGGATTTTCTCTCGTGATGAGTGTTTCATCTTCCGAGTAGCGAGTACCTCACGACAGTTGAACATCGACTGAAGCTCGAGTAGCGGCCTTTACACGCTCGAAGGCGCTTGCCAGCGTGCTCGCGAGTCTGCTGGCGAAATTGGGCCAGTTAGTCGCGGCCTTTATTAGGCCCTCCGCACACGGGGCTACTCAAAAGAAACTGATCACAGACGCAAATCACTACCCAGTTCGCATTGAGTCACTTCCTGTGCAATTGATCAGGACGCCGTACACGGAGCTACTGCTTACTAACCCGTTAGTAATGCGTTAGCTTCCAGTTGCTGGGTGACTCGCATGTCCAGTCACTTCTGAGTTAAGTCTCTCAGTTTCTTGGTAACTCTTCTATTGCATGAACGTTCTACAGAATGAACGAACAAAAAACTAAACACAAAATTGGTCTAGGAAGTGTAAAAATACCCGTTTTTGAAACTATCAAGTTACTCCAGGATGGATGAAACAGAAATTCCATGGAATGAAGTTGGAAAAGCCCTAAAAATGAAGGGTAATAGATTTTTGTATCGAACAATACTAATTATAATTTATTTAATTTCCTTCCAATTTCATTGAATAATATACAGGGTGTCGTGTAATTCGATGTACATATTTTAACCATATACAGAAAACGCTAAAAAAACATTTTCACGAGTGACATAAACCTGAATATTTCATCTTTTTTGAGAAATAACGATCTAAAATAATTTTAGATTCTTCTTTTGGTATGCTACAGCGCGCGCCAGCAGCAGTTAGATTTTACTCAATGGCTGCATTGTAAGCCAATTCTTACGGAAAACCTTCTGGATAAACATTCCTCGAAAACGAAGGTGTTCTAAGGTTTTTGTCGCTCATGAAAATTGTTTTATTTTGCGTTTTTCTGTATATGGTTAAAATGTGTGTATCGAATTACACAACAAACAGTATGAAGTAATCTGTATATTTGATATACTAAGTAGGGGATAAATATAATTTAATTTTGCATGAGTATACAATGAGAAGTTATTTTTTATGTATATTTATTAATAGAGTATCCTCATGTTGTTATTCTTCGCAGCTACGAATATTCGAATGAATTCTCGTCAATGAATAGTTAAAATTTTTCTCTATGTATGAATCAAAAATTGTCTTCGTTTTCTATTTCTTCTCTGAGGATAATGATTATATAGTTTGATATCTTCGCCACTTGAGTCGCTATCCACAATGTTGTTAAATGATTGCATTATGCGGTCCTACTTCCACGAACACCCGGAGGAGATTACGGATTTTAGTGGCCTCGTGTGCGGAACCTCATCACTAATGAGTTAGTAACTGGTTAGTAACGTCAATCACAAACCAGTCTAGTTTCATTAGAGAAGCCCCGTGTGCGGGGGGCCTTACTCTCTCATCCAAATTTGCTGTATCATGGAAACCGAATTCCTGAGTGTTACATAAAAAGATCGCCTTTACATGCATTGATTGGTTTGACGTTTTATCAGGATAGGATAGGTTAAGTAATGTTAGGTTAGGATAGGTTAGGATAGGGGTAGGTTAGGTATTGATAGGTTAGGTTAGGATTGGGGTAGGTTAGGTTTTGATAGGTTAGGTTAGGATAGGTTAAGATAGGATAAGTTAGGATATGTTATGCTAGGATAGGTTAGGTTAGCATAGGTTAGGTAATGTTGATAAAAAAAATTCAGAGGTCCACGTTTTTTCCATGTTTAACATATTATCAGGATAGGTTAGTATATGTAAGGTTAGAATGGGTTAGGTTAGAATATGTTATGTTAAAATTTGTTAGGTAATGTTGACTGAATTTTTTCATGGGTCCACCTAGTTTAACGATGGCATTGGTTGAGTTAGGTTAGGTTAAGTTAGCTTCGGTTAGATTAGGTTAGGTTAGGTTAGCTTAGGTTTGGTTAGCATAGGTTAGGTTAGCTTATGTTAGATTAGCTTAGGTTACGTTACGTTAAGTTAGCATAGGTTAGGTAATGTTGAAAGATCTTTTTCACGAGGGCACAGTTTTTTTCATATATAATATATTATCAAGATCTGGTTTTGTTAGGATAGGTTAGAATACGTTAGGTTAGGTTAGAGCATGTAATGTTATAATTGGTAAGGTAATGTTCACCGAATTATTTTCATAAGTCCACTTAGCTTAACGATGGTATTGTCCGTGGAATTTCCACGGGTTCTGCTAGTTTTATTGGATATGCTTGTTGCCAAGAGACACTGTCTGGTATAAAAGCCACATTCAAATGAAAAATGCCAACGATTTTAGCGTTGAGCCACAAATGACACACTGTACAAAAAGCAACTCATCATTCTTTTGGAATATCATCTTCCTCTGACCTATCGCCTTTGGATTTTTTCCTTTCGAGAAACCTTATAGAAAAAGTTTACTGTGAAAAACCATCAAATCTACACCAGCTCAAGGCATCCATCGAGAAAGAAATCCAGCGAATTGGATCTGATCTCATCAGCGCCTTAATGAACTGCCGGCCAATCGTGCCGATTTTGTCTGCACTCAGGAAGCGCATATGAAAAATATCATCTTCAAAAACAAATCAGAATAAAGCTGGTATTTTTCAGGATATCATAAATACTTCGTTTTTTAATCTATTCATTGATACTAGCAAAACCCGTGGAAGTTCCACGGACAATGTCATCGTTAAGCTAGGTGGACCCGTGAAAAAATTCGGTTAACATTACCTAACAAATGCTAACATGACATATTCTAATCTAACCCATCCAAGCCTAACATATCCTACCCATCCTAACCTATCCTATCCTAACATATCCTATCCTAACTCATCCTATCCTAACTCATCCTATCCTAACCTATCCTAACCTATCCTATCCTGATAAAATGAAAAACGAATCAATGCATGAAATGCATGACCCGTGAAAAAATCCATCAACATTACCTAACCTATCCGAGCCTAACATAAGAAAACCGTGGTCCCGTGAAAAAAATCGGTCAACATTACCTAACCTATCGTAACCTAACATATCTTTAACCTATCCTAACATATCTTAATCTATCCTAACCTAACTTAACCAATGTCATTGTTAAGCTAGGTGGACTCATGAAAAAATTCGGTCAAAATAACCTAACAAATTTTAGCACAACATATTCTTATATAACTTATCCAAACCTAACATATAATAACTTATCGTATCCTAACCGAAGCTACCCTGATAATATGTCAAACACTGAACAGAATATATCCAAACCTAAACGACTCTGAAGACTGTAGGTATACTAATATATCAAAATTCAACGAAACTACATGAATAACTCGCCATGATTTCTCACTCCTGTGTTGAACTGTAGGTCACTCTATTCAAAATTGGAAGAGGTACGATGTACTATTACTGAACTGAAATATAACCTAGACGTGATTAGCTTCACCGATAGCTGGCTAGATGACTCGAGCAAAGACATGATTCGATTTGAAAATTATCACAGTTACCATTCGCTACGAAAAAAACCAGCGAGGCGGAGGCATCAGTACGTATATATCTAACCACATAGACACGAGAATCATAGGAAGTGCATCAATGAATCAGGATCAGATAGAATCACTCTTCGTAGAACTATCTAGAGATGGTAAACGCAATGTGCTTGGAACGGTGTATAGGCCTCCTACAGCCTGTCCTATATCCTTCCTAAATGAACTAAATCGTATTATTTCTCAGTTCAACAGGTCCTTATACAATGACATAATAATATGCAGTGACTTCAATTATGATCTACTGAAACATGAAAGCTGTGAACCAATCTCTAATTTCCTAACAGCCTTTCAGTCTCAATCTTTCCTTCCGATCAACACAAAACCTACACGAATAACCTCGGAATCAGCAACGCTGCTTGACAATATCTTCATGACAGACCCAAGTGATTTTCTTTCTGGAATCATTACTTCTGACTTATCAGATCATTTTCCAGTCTTTCTTGTTAAGAAAAATGTCCAAATTGCTTGCACCAAGCCATGGGCTGAAACCTATTCATTTCGCAAAGTAAACGAATCAAATTTAGAAGAAATGCTCACCGTTCTAGAAGAATCAATCCCAACACTGCATATCTCTCAACACAATAATGCAGCGAGCATTGATGAAGCAGTAGTAAAATTGACTGAAACTATAATGGTCGCATACAATCAGTGTTGTCCAATTGTAACCCGTACAGTTATCCCGAAAAATAAACAAATGCCCTGGATAACTGGGGACATCGTGATAAATATAAAGAAACGTCAAGCGTACCTAGCCCTCCTTTACGAAGGGCGAATATCTCGAGAAACATATAACCGATTCAGAAACTATATGACAAGTCAGATAATGTTATCAAAAAAGAACTACTTCAACCGCAAGTTTACTCAATTTAAAGCTGACGTTAAAAAGACTTGGCGCCTCCTTAACCCCTACTGTAAACCGAATAACGCTGATAAAAAGGAAATTAAACATGTTGTTCAAGATAATGTAGCATACCATGAGAAGAAAGAAATAGCTAATCTCTTTAACGATTTCTTCGTAAACGTAGGAAAAACTATAGCTGATGATATTCCAAGTGAGCCTACTGATCACCCGGAATACATGGATCATATTCGAGAACACAACTCCTTTTTCTTTACGCCTACCAACTCCTCCGATGTAATTGCGTGCATAAACAACCTAAAAAATAAATCAAGTGGGTTACAAACGTTTCCGACAAAAGTACAAAAAATTATTGCTGATATTGTAGCCCCGCTGATATCCAATCTCATTAACCAGTCTCTCTTACTAGGCACTTTCCCGAACTCCCTCAAAGTTGCTAGAGTAACCCCTATCTTTAAAAATGGTGAAAAAATCTGTGTAAACAATTATCGACCTATCTCCGTACTACCAATTATTAGCAAGGTATTCGAGAAAATTGTGTATAACAAAGTGTACTCTTATTTTGAACACAAATCATTTCTTTACGATAAACAATACGGCTTTCGCTCTAAAAAATCAACAACACAGGCAATATTAAACCACTTACAATTCCTTTATTCTAACATAGATGAAGGAAAGCCTGTCTTCTCTGTATTTCATGACTTTCGAAAAGCATTCGATTGTGTAGACCATAAAATATTACTCTCGAAACTACACTGTTATGGCATTCGAGGGGTTACCCATGACTGGTTCAGATCATACCTAACAAATCGGATGCAATCCGTTGTCATCGACGACGCAAAATCAGATTTACAGACAATTAGCCATGGAGTTCCACAAGGATCTGTTCTTGGGCCTCTCCTATTTCAGATTTTTATCAATGATATAATTAAATCTACATCATTCTTCCAATTCACACTTTTTGCCGATGGCAGTACGCTTTCTTCGGTCCTTCCGAACCAAAATCCCGCTATGATTGCGGAGAGTATAAATAATGAACTTCATAAGGTTTCATTGTGGCTTAAAGCTAATAAAATAAGCCTTAATATCGATAAAACGAAATGTATTACATTCTCATACAAGAAAAATGTATCTCTCCCACGCATTAAAATTGGCGAAGGTGAAATCGAAGAAACCTCCTCATGTAAGTTTCTGGGCATCATAGTAGACAAACATCTGAGCTTCAAAGGGCACATCTCTCATATTAGTTCTAAATTATCAAAATCCATCGGAATCCTAAGCAAAGTTAAAAATTTCCTGCCTGAAGCAGCTTTACAAATGCTCTACCGAACGCTCATTTCTACATACTTGCAATACGGAATAGAAGCATGGCACGGAACTGGAAAAAATAAAACCAACAAAATTTTTACTCTGCAAAAGAGAGCTATCAGAGCGGTAAAGAACCTAGAATATAATGCTCACACAACTGATTCATTCAAAAATTTAGAAATACTTAAACTTTCGGATCTCTACAATATCTCCATTTGCAATTTCATTTACAAAACACTAAGAAATGATGGGGACAATAGCCTAAAACAATTATTAACTGCGCAAACTGGTCATCACGACCATTTTACCCGAAATAAAAATAAATTCATGCTTCCCAATTATTCAAAGGCCCGGTCGCAACACAGTATCCTCTTCGTTGGAACTAAAACTTCTAACTCAATACCTGCAGAGATCCGTGAAAGTAATTCTTACAAAGTATTCAAAAGGGATCTTCAATCTCACTTCCCATAAAAATATAAAAATACTAGTCGTGTAAGACCACCAGGTCACATCTTGCCTCCTACATGTCTGGTCCTAATAATGTGATTTGCCATAGGTAACATACCGATCTTCAGTCTGCTCTTAATCTTTTTATCGAATACATTGTTAAAGATAGCCGATTTGACCTATATTATAAAATACAGCATCAAATATCAAGTCAATTATCTCATTGATCAGTCTATTGCGAA